>JBAKBP010024311.1:0-35409 GCA_037953745.1 Lithodes maja
CTACCTAATCAAGGACATACAGACTATTGAGAGGGTGCAGCGAAGAGCAACCAAGATGGTCCCAAACCTAGAAGAATTACCCTACGAAGAAAGGTGTAAGCATCTTGGCCTCCAGACACTAAGTGACCGCAGAAAACGAGGGGACATGATAGAAACATACAAACTTCTACACGACTTTGAGGACATACCATACACCAGGTTTTTCCAGAAAAATAACAACCACCTACGGGGCCACTCGCTGCAACTCTCCAAACCAGACCACTGGAGAACGACACTGAAGGGGAATTGGTTCTCTATCAGAGTCATCGACGAGTGGAACGCACTCCCAGAGAGTGTGGTTACAGCGCCAACGATTGCTACTTTTAAAGCCAGATACGCCAAACATAATAACATAACCTAGTTAATATTGGCTGACCAGTCTTTGGAGGTGGGGTTCACACAAGAAGCCTGCTTCTTAATTCCCCACTATCATTCAATAGGTAAGCATGTGTGTGTGTGTTTTGTACATTATTTACCCCACCCTTCTCCCTTATCTTTAGCCCCATATTGAATATTGAATGATCTATCTATCTATCTATCTATATGCTCAGGCCCAATCCCAATTTTTCCTATTTTTATTTATATCTTCTATTTCATTCTATTTTATCATTTTGCTGTTTTTTGTTTTCTTGAGGGTGGCCAACTCAAGACAGAGCAAGAACAGGGCCTATATATATTATTTATTTGAAGATGAATCCTGGGTTCGAGTCCTACGAGTGCCACATGTATTTGTTGATTTCAGTAATTGAGTTTAGATGTGAAGTTGGTTGGTGTAAAATACATAATAATATCACAAACGTACCAAGTAGCCTAATACCCAATCTACTATAGTCCCTACTAATCATAGCAGAATCAAAAGCACCCAATCTACTATAGCCCCTACTAATCATAGCAGAATCAATAGCACTTTCCGAGGCCAGCATAGCAGCAGTGCCTATGATCTAACATGACACTAGTGGCACCAATGGTATGGGTGCCAAAACGCTCAGTTGCCCCTCAGACACGGAAGGGGGAGGTTGTTCGCCGCTCGGTCTCTCTCTCGACGCGTGCTGACTCTAAAAGTGCCAATTCATTTCCTAGGGATTTTTGGGATTCCAGACGAGATTAGATTGAGTGCCCTGGGATTATGGGATTAGCTTGAAGGATTGGCGGACTGTGACTCCCTTCCTCTTCAATATTTGTGTAAGTATTTCCACACTTCTAATAATTAAGGGGAATTGTATTATATAAAATTATTTTGTCATTTATTTGTTTACTTATATATATATATATATATATATATATTTAGTTGGTTCAATAGATCTTTACCAAGCTTCCAAAAAATACCCCCAAAACCCCCATCGAGAAAAATTTGAACATTTCTCGACCAAAGGCCGGTTCCTTATAAATTGCAGGCTCGCTTTTGCTCGCCAAGAAAAATATAGACACCTAAATGGCACGAAAGGTCTTAAAATTAACAAAGAAATGGGGCGAAAGGTCTTACAATCGCTAAACTAATGGGGCGAACGTTTTAAAATGCCAAACCGAATGGGGCTAGATATGAAGGAGAAGCCCCGCTACCGCCCGCCAGGAAAAATTGGGGATAAACGTCTTAAAACAGTAGGCTGAATGGGGGAAGGCGTTTTTGTTAGCCTAGGGGACAAACTCAACTATATTGCTGGAACATGGCAGAGAGATAACAGAACTACAATTAACCATTTGAGTACCAGCGACGTGTGTTACATTATATTCTAGCTACCCCCTTGCCACATGACTCGTTGCCGCCGTTTGGGGGCTTCCGGGCTTGTAGGTGGGGCGGCCAAGGTTCTTGGCCGCTCTCCCTATCACCTCCAACTAATTTTGTCATGTCCTTTTCTTTCTCTTCCTTCTAGTTTTCGTTTTTCCCTCTTCCGCTTTCTCCTGGGCTGCCATCCGAGGCCGGTCTCCCACCCTTGAAGTTTTGTGGTCCCGTCCCTCCCTTCCCTTCCGGTTGACTTCCCTGTTTGCTTCCTTCCTTTCTCTTTAACTGCTTCGGAGGTTCTAGTTTCCTTAGGGCTTCGCCTTGGTGTCTCTGATCACTGCTGAGCTGGCAGAGTCCACCTGGCGACAGGTGCTGCCGGCCAGGGCTCGCAAGGCTCGTTGCTGGAGGATAGGCACTATAGGGTTGCTTTGGGGTTTCTGACTCTCTTCTCTCTTCCCAGTGAGTGTGTCAGGTGACTACGCCGGCCCCGTTCTCCGTGGGACAAAGCTGCAGGACAAATGCCCGGGTTGTACAAGGTCCCTAGCTCAAAGCCGAGACCTGTCCCATCTCAATTGGCCGCATTCTGGGTTTCGTGGCCCTGCGGAGGTCTTTCTCCCTTTCGTTGCCAGGGGCACCTGGTAACCGCAGTATCTTCTTCCATGCTTTACCCCCTTTTCTCTTGCTATGGTGACGACTTATGCTTTTTTCCCTGTTCTTCCCTGTTTATGGCTTCTGCTTTAGTGGTTCCGGTGAGTGAGCCCCTTGTGGCATGCAGCCTGCCACTTGGGGGTCTGTTGTCTGGCTGTCAGTCCGGTTCACCGCGGGAGCACGGTGAGTCGGGGATGGTTTTGGGTGCTCTCGACCGGCCCGCTGAACTATCCCTCGGTCGTCGCTCGTCCCTCTCGTCCATTACCGTTCCGAATCCTTCTCCTACCCTTCCGTCTTCGTCACGTCTTTCTCCGCCCTCCACTACCCAGGATTTCATCTCCTCTCCTGTAGTTATTTCTGCGTCTTCCTCTTCTCCCTCTAGTCTTGTCACCCTCGACCCTTTTCTGCCCTCCCTCCCTCGTTCTCTTTCCTCTTCTTCTCCAGTTTCGTCCTCTTCTCGTCCTCGCTCCTCGGTCCTCCCTATGTCCTCTCTCTTTGCACCTCCTTCCTTTACTAAGTTTTTCTCCATCCCTGCTTCTGCGCCTCTAGCCGGTGATGACCTCCTCTTCCACCTGCGTCTCCTTCAACAGGTGGGAAAGGACGTCACCTTCCACTCCCGCCATGATGCCTCCCGTCTTGTTACCGTCCAAAACGAACTTCAGGCTACTGCTATGTCCTCTTTCGTCGATTGTTCTGGCACCCCCATCCCGGCTCAAAAAGATCAACGACTCAACTCCTGTACAGGGACTGTCCTGATCCCCGCTTCCATCCGTCTCGGGGGTCGTCCTTTCGCGGATTGCGCCGACCTCGTCAAGGACATCGTTGTCGCTCAAGACCACAAGGTGGTTAGTGTGGTGTGCTACACTATCCCTCCTCGCGACCTTCGCCGCCATCCCGCTAACATTGCCAAGATCTCTTTTGATGGACTTTCCCTTCCTGCCCATGTTATTGTCGGTGGTACTCGCCTCCCCGTGACTGCGTCTCTTCCCCGTCCACTCCAGTGTCGCAGCTGCTGGCGTTTCGGCCACCCGGCTAAGTTCTGCCGTACAGCCGCTGAGAGCCCACTCTGCCCGCGCTGTGCGCAGTCCAGACATGCCGTTGGCGAATGTCAGTCAACGTCCCAGTTCTGCCTTAATTGCCGCGGGTCTCATTCGGCCGACTCTAAGCTTTGCCCCGTTCATCTGTTAGAGTCTGAGGTTGCTGTCCTCAAAGCGAGACACGGCCTTACGCTCACCGCAGCCCGCCAAGAGGCTCGTCGCTTGGGCTTCACCCCTCAGTCATTTTCCAAGACTCTGTCTCCTCCCTCCTCTTCTTTGCCTCCCTCTACCACGCCCCCCCCTTTTTCTGGTTCCTCGGTTCCTTCCACCGCCTCCGCTCCCTCCGTCCCCCCGGTCGCACCAGTTTCGTCATCTGCCTCCCTTCCTTCTACCGGTGCTTCTCCTGGATTTTCTCCTTCCTCCTCTTCAGTCTCCTCCGTTCGTCCTTCCGTCTCTTCCTTTTCTTCCTTTTCTGTCCCTTTGTCTAACACTTTCTCTGTTCTCAGTCCTTCTCCTACTTCTGCCCCTTCCTCTTGCTCTCTTCCTTGTTCCTCCTCTTCTAGTCTCCCTCCACGCTCTCACCGTTCCAAGCCTCCCCCCCGTTCTCCGTCATCTTCCTCTTCTAGTCGCCCCAAATCTCCTACTCGCTCTAAACTTCCCTTCTCCTCTACCAAACGGGCTCCTGTGCTCCGTTCTTCCTCGCCCGCTTCCTCTTTTAAACGTAAGGGTGGTCTCCGTGATGTGCGGTGCTCAAGTCCCTGCGAGAAGAAGAAGAAGTCGCCTCCTTCTCCTTCTGTTTCCCTTTCTCCTCTCTCCGTCCAGTCTCCTCCTCCTCCCGTCCCTGCATCCCTAGATTTCTCCTACGAAACCCTACCTCAGATTGACGAATTTATCCGTTCTTCCCACCCACCACCACCTACTGTTCACGCCGAAGTTCATCCTACCCCCTCTTCTCTCCCCCCTACCCCTCTCCCGCCTTCCCCTCTCCCGCCTTCCCCTGCCCCGTCCTCTTCCTCCACTCCCCCTTCTGGCCTTCCTCCGGGCCCTCCTCCTCTTCCTCCTCCTGACCCTCCCCCTCTTCCTTCTCCTGCCCTTACCCCCTCCTCCTCTTCCCACCCGCCGTCCGTCCTTCCTCCCTCTTCCGGCCCTCCTCCTTCCTCTCCTCTTTCTCTGTTAGACCTCCCTATGCCCCCCGGTTTCCAGTCTTCCCCTTCAACGTCTTCTCCAATTCCTGCTCTTATTTCCCATCGTTAGCCTCTCTTGGCTATATTTTCCACCCACGGTGTTACCTGTATTTTGTAAATATGTTGTATATAGTGTACGTCTTTTCTTCCCTCTTGTACGCGTCTTCTTTTTAATCTTTTTTGTCTTTATAATGTCCATTTTACAATGGAACATTCGTAGTTTTGCAGCACATCGTGTTGATCTTCGTTACCTTATCTCTAGGTTTAGCCCACTTGTTATTAGTTTACAAGAATCGCGTTTATCTAATGCCCCCTCCCCAATTCCTTTTTACTCCTATATAAGTTCTCCCCATTCCCAGTATGCTACTTGCCTCCTCGTACATCTTGATGTCCCAGTGTCTCGGTTAACTATCCGTACCTCTCTTAAATGCACGCTTGCCAGAGTGTTCCTTTCCCGCTGGCTTACAGTAGTTTCCATATACCTTTCCCCCTCGATCCCGCTCGATGTTCCAGAATTAAACAGGATCCTTTCTCTATTACCTCCACCTTTCCTCCTTTTAGGGGATTTTAATTGCAGGCATTCCCTGTGGGGTGACTCTACCGTTAATACACGGGGTCGTTCCCTTGAGGCTCTGATTCGTACACACGATTTATTTCTTTTAAACACTGGTTCCTCTACGCATTTTGATAGCGGCACCCGTACCTTCTCATGTATTGACTTGTCTCTGTGTTCCCCTACACTATCCTTGGATTTTACTTGGAAGGTCTTTAATGATTACTGTGCGACTGACCACTTCCCGATTGTCCTCTCCCCTACGTCTTACTCCCCAGTGCCACGCCCTCCCCGTTGGTGTTTCGATCGTGCCGACTGGACATCTTTCGCTGATCTCGCCGTTCCGTCTAATCCGACCCCTGCTTTCCCGGACCCTGATGCCATGCTTACCAGTTTCCTGATGTTTGTGCTCCATGCTGCCTATCCTTGTATTCCACGCACCACTCGGAGTATGTCTTCTAAGTGTATACCGTGGTGGACTGCTCAGTGCACTTCGGCTTTACGCAATAAAAGAGCCAAGTGGAAGAGTTTCCGTCGGAAAAAAGGCTCTCCATATGAGCGGGATGTGTATACTCTTTTCAAACAGGCTAATGCCGTCTTCCGTCGTACAATCCGCTCTGCTAAAAAATCTAGCTGGATGTCGTATGCCTCTACTATCAACGCAGATACACCTGTTCCGCAAGTCTGGGCTCGCATCAGGAAGATTGCAGGGAAACATGCGCCTACGCCGGCCCCTGTCCTCCATACCAACACTGGCATTGTGGGCGATCCGTCTCTGGTGGCCAATATGTTGGGACAACATTTCAGTGATGTTAGCACTGGCTCCCATCTCCCGCCCTCCTTCCAGATGCATAAACGCCGTTCTGAACTTAGGCGACTTGACTTCGCCTTATCATCTGATCAGTTTTTCAATGCCCCCTTCTCCCGGGCTGAGCTTGAGTCTAGCCTGGGAGCCTGTAAGGATACATGTGAAGGCCCTGACGGTGTCCATTACTTGATGCTGAAGCACTTATCTCCACCTGCGCTTGGCTTTCTCTTGTCCATCTACAACCGTCTGTGGTCCACAGGCTTTTTTCCGGCTGGGTGGAGACATGCCATCCTTCTCCCATTCCTTAAGCCGGGTAAGTCGGGCCATGCACCAGCAGATTACCGTCCCATTGCCCTGGTCAGTTGTGTCGGCAAATTATTAGAACGCATGGTTCACTCCCGCTTAATGTGGCTCCTGGAATCAAGAAGCATCCTGTCACCTTTTCAATATGGCTTTCGCAAGGGCCGTAGTACTTTGGACCCATTATTGAGATTGGCGACTTCTATCCGCGATGCCTTTTCGGACACTAAGTCGGTTTTAGCTGTATTCTTCGATCTTGAAAAAGCGTATGATACTGCCTGGAAATACAACATCCTTCGTACCCTTTTACGTTCTGGTGTGTCTGGCAACATGGCGGTATTCTTGCAGAACTTTCTCCGTGATCGTACTTTCCGAGTCAAGCTTCAGAATACATTCTCACGAACATACCCCCGACACGACGGTGTCCCACAGGGTTGTGTTCTTAGTACCATCCTTTTTATCCTAGCTATTAATGGTATTATTTCTTCCCTCCCTCTTGGTGTCCGTGCTTCTTTGTATGTGGACGACTTCGCTATTTACGCTGTGGGTTTGGATATCGCTGCCCTACAACATCTCATGCAGCGGGCCATTGATGCAGCTGCGCAGTGGGCTACGGCCCATGGTTTTCGGTTTTCGCCCTCGAAATCTTGTGCCGTCGTCTTCACAAAACGCCATACAGTCCCGCATCCTGTTCTTACGTTGTATAACCGCCCTCTGCCTTACAGGTCCTCAGCTCCATTCTTGGGTCTCATTTTCGATACTCGGTTGACATGGTACCCGCACATTACTTCGTTACTGACCTCCACCACCCGACGGCTTCAACTCTTACAAACCCTTAGCCACTTGTCTTGGGGTGCGGACCGGACGACTCTTCTGCGCCTCCATACAACGCTTATTCTCTCCAGGATCGATTATGGCTGCCAGGTATATGCCTCCGCTGCGCGTACAAACCTTAAGCGCCTAGACTCCCTTCACCATCACGGTCTGCGCTTGTCGCTAGGGGCTTTTCGCTCTACTCCGGTTATTAGCCTTTATGCTGAGTCGGGTGTCCCACCGCTATCATCCAGGCGGGATAAACTGACCCTTCGATGTCATCTTCGCCTTCTGCAACACAGTTCGGCTGGTTTTCCTCCCACGGCTTGCGGCTTAGCCCCATCAGTGTCTGCTACTTCGTTCCCCGGTCGGGTCTCTGCTTTACTGGCCTCCTTCTCTTTTCCCATTCCATCGGTGCTACCCCTCCGACAGTCGGAGTTCCCCCCATGGCTACTCCCTCGCCCTACCGTTTGTACAGCTGCCCTCCCCCCCTCTAAGGCCTCTTCAACCCCACAGTTGCTTTATGCTCAGTTTACGGAACATCTGCTACGCCACTCTTCAGCCGTTCCAGTGTACACTGATGGTTCCAAGACCTCCGCCGGTACAGGGTTTGCGGTTGTGTTCCCGGACCGGACCTTCCAACGTCACATCCAATCATGTGCTAGTGTCTTTACGGCCGAGTTATTTGCCATTTTATTTGCCCTACGTACTATTTTTTGTTCACACCTGCATACCTTTGTAATTTTTAGTGACTCCCTTAGTGCTCTTCAGAGTATTCAGTCTCTTCCCGCTGTTAACCCCTTAGTGCTGGAGATTCAAGAATGGTTGTTCCGCATCGCTACTAAATTGAAGTCCCTGTCTTTCTGTTGGGTCCCGAGTCATGTTGGTGTGCCTGGCAATGAGCGGGTTGATTTTTTCGCCCGCTCTGCTATTACCTCTCACCGACTCGTGCCACGACGTATTCCTGCATCTGATTACTTCCCTCGTGTTACTCAATTACTACGTCAGCGCTGGCAGGACGAATGGACCTCCATGAGGGTGTCTGATGTCAAACTGCGTTCTGTCAAACCTTCCGTCCTCCCTTGGAAGTCTTCCTCTCATCGCAATCGTCGATGGGAGACCGCTCTAGCCCGTCTTCGGCTCGGCCACACCAGGCTCACGCATGGTCATTTGATGTCCTGTGATGTCCCCACGCTCTGTCCTTGCTGCCATATTCCAGTGTCTGTCCAGCATCTCCTGATCGACTGTCCGCGTTTCTCCAATGCCCGACGGCAGGCATTCCCCTTCATATCCTCCCTTAATCGCCCCCTTGTCTTAGCCGATTTGCTCGGAGAGTCCCCCACTTTCTCCCTCCCACATCTTATGCGGTTTCTCCTCCATACCCGTCTCCTTCAGCTTCTTTAATTAGTGTTTCCTAGTCTTCTTCTCCTCTACTCCGTCGTGCGCCCTGCCCCACAACACCTCCGATGTTTTTTTTTTTTTCCACAAAGTTTCTTTTGGTGCCACATAGTCTTTTTAGGCTTGGTGCGAATCCCTATTTTAATAATAATAATATTCTAGCTATATTTAGACGATATTATGCAGCTTAGGAAGGATCTGTGGTAGTTAAAAGGGTTGGTGGAGATAGTTTGAAGCCATATTATTGATATTTAGACGATATTATGAAGCTTAGGAAGGATCTGTGGTAGTTAAAAGGGTTGGTGGAGATAGTTTGAAGCCATATTATTGATATTTAGACGATATTATGCAGCTTAGGAAGGATCTGTGGTAGTTAAAAGGGTTGGTGGAGATAGTTTGAAGCCATATTATTGATATTTAGACGATATTATGCAGCTTAGGAAGGATCTGTGGTAGTTAAAAGGGTTGGTGGAGATAGTTTGAAGCCATATTATTGATATTTAGAGGATATTATGCAGCTTAGGAAGGATCTGTGGAAGTTAAAAGGGTTGGTGGAGATAGTTTGAAGCCATATTATTGATATTTAGACGATATTATGCAGCTTAGGAAGGATCTGTGGTAGTTAATCCGTACAGCCCCAGCGACGCGTCTGACGCGTCGGCGATGTATGTAACGCACAGCCCCAGAGACGCGTCTGGCGCGTCACCCTAATTGCGCCGACCGTAAACTCAGGTGTAGCCACTCAAGAGGGCTCAGATTTGTATGGGAACTGTGTACGTATCCCACGCAACCGTGCCGATGGTTGAAAACTCTCAAAGTCCACGTGCGTGCGCGTGAGCGCGCAATAACCTGTTTTTTTGGGGTAATTGCCTTCAATTTTTTACTCTTGTAAAATACGTTTTCGGGGGCTCTGTAGGACCATTCTTTAAGCTTTTTGAGCGGTTTTTCGTGGTTTTTCCTTCATTCCTAACCCATTCGCTATTGTTTCTGGAATAAAACCATTTTTTGAAAACCGGCCGGGTTCTGGTGAACAAACATTACAAAACTAGCCGGGGCTCCACGGGTTAAAAGGGTTGGTGGAGATAGTTTGAAGCCATATTATTGATATTTAGACGATATTATGCAGCTTAGGAAGGATCTGTGGTAGTTAAAAGGGTTGGTGGAGATAGTTTGAAGCCATATTATTGATATTTAGACGATATTATGCAGCTTAGGAAGGATCTGTGGTAGTTAAAAGGGTTGGTGGAGATAGTTTGAAGCCATATTATTGATATTTAGACGATATTATGCAGCTTAGGAAGGATCTGTGGTAGTTAAAAGGGTTGGTGGAGATAGTTTGAAGCCATATTATTGATATTTAGACGATATTATGCAGCTTAGGAAGGATCTGTGGTAGTTAAAAGGGTTGGTGGAGATAGTTTGAAGCCATATTATTGATATTTAGACGATATTATGCAGCTTAGGAAGGATCTGTGGTAGTTAAAAGGGTTGGTGGAGATAGTTTGAAGCCATATTATTGATATTTAGACGATATTATGCAGCTTAGGAAGGATCTGTGGTAGTTAAAAGGGTTGGTGGAGATAGTTTGAAGCCATATTATTGATATTTAGACAATATTATGCAGCTTAGGAAGGATCTGTGGTAGTTAAAAGGGTTGGTGGAGATAGTTTGAAGCCATATTATTGATATTTAGACGATATTATGCAGCTTAGGAAGGATCTGTGGTAGTTAAAAGGGTTGGTGGAGATAGTTTGAAGCCATATTATTGATATTTAGACGATATTATGCAGCTTAGGAAGGATCTGTGGTAGTTAAAAGGGTTGGTGGAGATAGTATGAAGCCATATGTTTGATATTTAGACGATATTATGCAGCTTAAGAAGGATCTGTGGTAGTTAAAAGGGTTGGTGGAGATAGTTTGAAGCCATATTATTGATATTTAGATGATATTTTGCAGCTTAGGAAGGATCTGTGGTAGTTAAAAGGGTTGGTAGAGATAGTTTGAAGCCATATTATTGATATTTAGATGATATTATGCAGCTTAGGAAGGATCTGTGGTAGTTAAAAGGGTTGGTGGAGATAGTTTGAAGCCATATTATTGATATTTAGACGATATTATGCAGCTTAGGAAGGATCTGTGGTAGTTAAAAGGGTTGGTGGAGATAGTTTGAAGCCATATTATTGATATTTAGACGATATTATGCAGCTTAGGAAGGAGCTGTGGTAGTTAAAAGGGTTGGTGGAGATAGTTTGAAGCCATATTATTGATATTTAGACGATATTATGCAGCTTAGGAAGGATCTGTGGTAGTTAAAAGGGTTGGTAGAGATAGTTTGAAGCCATATTATTGATATTTAGACGATATTATGCAGCTTAGGAAGGATCTGTGGTAGTTAAAAGGGTTGGTGGAGATAGTTTGAAGCCATATTATTGATATTTAGACGATATTATGCAGCTTAGGAAGGATCTGTGGTAGTTAAAAGGGTTGGTGGAGATAGTTTGAAGCCATATTATTGATATTTAGACGATATTATGCAGCTTAGGAAGGATCTGTGGTAGTTAAAAGGGTTGGTGGAGATAGTTTGAAGCCATATTATTGATATTTAGACGATATTATGCAGCTTAGGAAGGATCTGTGGTAGTTAAAAGGGTTGGTGGAGATAGTTTGAAGCCATATTATTGATATTTAGACGATATTATGCAGCTTAGGAAGGATCTGTGGTAGTTAAAATGGTTGGTGGAGATAGTTTGAAGCCATATTATTGATATTTAGACGATATTATGCAGCTTAGGAAGGATCTGTGGTAGTTAAAAGGGTTGGTGGAGATAGTTTGAAGCCATATTGATATTTAGACGATATTATGAAGCTTAGGAAGGATCTGTGGTAGTTAAAAGGGTTGGTGGAGATAGTTTGAAGCCATATTATTGATATTTAGACGATATTATGCAGCTTAGGAAGGAGATGTGGTAGTTAAAAGGGTTGGTGGAGATAGTTTGAAGCCATATTATTGATATTTAGACGATATTATGCAGCTTAGGAAGGAGCTGTGGTAGTTAAAAGGGTTGGTGGAGATAGTTTGAAGCCATATTATTGATATTTAGACGATACTATGCAGCTTAGGAAGGATCTGTGGTAGTTAAAAGGGTTGGTGGAGATAGTTTGAAGCCATATTATTGATATTTAGACGATATTATGCAGCTTAGGAAGGATCTGTGGTAGTTAAAAGGGTTGGTGGAGATAGTTTGAAGCCATATTATTGATATTTAGACGATATTATGCAGCTTAGGAAGGATCTGTGGTAGTTAAAAGGGTTGGTGGAGATAGTTTGAAGCCATATTATTGATATTTAGACGATATTATGCAGCTTAGGAAGGATCTGTGGTAGTTAAAAGGGTTGGTGGAGATAGTTTGAAGCCATATTATTGATATTTAGACGATATTATGCAGCTTAGGAAGGATCTGTGGTAGTTAAAAGGGTTGGTGGAGATAGTTTGAAGCCATATTATTGATATTTAGACGATATTATGCAGCTTAGGAAGGATCTGTGGTAGTTAAAAGGGTTGGTGGAGATAGTTTGAAGCCATATTATTGATATTTAGACGATATTATGCAGCTTAGGAAGGATCTGTGGTAGTTAAAAGGGTTGGTGGAGATAGTTTGAAGCCATATTATTGATATTTAGACGATATTATGCAGCTTAGGAAGGATCTGTGGTAGTTAAAAGGGTTGGTGGAGATAGTTTGAAGCCATATTATTGATATTTAGACGATATTATGCAGCTTAGGAAGGATCTGTGGTTGTTAAAAGGGTTGGTGGAGATAGTTTGAAGCCATATTATTGATATTTAGATGATATTATGCAGCTTAGGAAGGATCTGTGGTAGTTAAAAGGGTTGGTGGAGATAGTTTGAAGCCATATTATTGATATTTAGACGATATTATGCAGCTTAGGAAGGATCTGTGGTAGTTAAAAGGGTTGGTGGAGATAGTTTGAAGCCATATTATTGATATTTAGATGATATTATGCAGCTTAGGAAGGATCTGTGGTAGTTAAAAGGGTTGGTGGAGCTAGTTTGAAGCCATATTATTGATATTTAGACGATATTATGCAGCTTAGGAAGGATCTGTGGTAGTTAAAAGGGTTGGTGGAGATAGTTTGAAGCCATATTATTGATATTTAGACGATATTATGCAGCTTAGGAAGGAGCTGTGGTAGTTAAAAGGGTTGGTGGAGATAGTTTGAAGCCATATTATTGATATTTAGATGATATTATGCAGCTTAGGAAGGATCTGTGGTAGTTAAAAGGGTTGGTGGAGATAGTTTGAAGCCATATTATTGATATTTAGACGATATTATGCAGCTTAGGAAGGATCTGTGGTAGTTAAAAAGGTTGGTAGAGATAGTTTGAAGCCATATTATTGATATTTAGATGATATTATGCAGCTTAGGAAGGATCTGTGGTAGTTAAAAGGGTTGGTGGAGATAGTTTGCAGCCATATTATTGATATTTAGACGATATTATGCAGCTTAGGAAGGAGCTGTGGTAGTTAAAAGGGTTGGTGGAGATAGTTTGAAGCCATATTATTGATATTTAGATGATATTATGCAGCTTAGGAAGGAGCTGTGGTAGTTAAAAGGGTTGGTGGAGATAGTTTGAAGCCATATTATTGATATTTAGACAATATTATGCAGCTTAGGAAGGATCTGTGGTAGTTAAAAGGGTTGGTAGAGATAGTTTGAAGCCATATTATTGATATTTAGACGATATTATGCAGCTTAGGAAGGATCTGTGGTAGTTAAAAGGGTTGGTGGAGATAGTTTGAAGCCATATTATTGATATTTAGACGATATTATGCAGCTTAGGAAGGATCTGTGGTAGTTAAAATGGTTGGTGGAGATAGTTTGAAGCCATATTATTGATATTTAGACGATATTATGCAGCTTAGGAAGGATCTGTGGTAGTTAAAAGGGTTGGTGGAGATAGTTTGAAGCCATATTGATATTTAGACGATATTATGAAGCTTAGGAAGGATCTGTGGTAGTTAAAAGGGTTGGTGGAGATAGTTTGAAGCCATATTATTGATATTTAGATGATATTATGCAGCTTAGGAAGGAGATGTGGTAGTTAAAAGGGTTGGTGGAGATAGTTTGAAGCCATATTATTGATATTTAGACGATATTATGCAGCTTAGGAAGGAGCTGTGGTAGTTAAAAGGGTTGGTGGAGATAGTTTGAAGCCATATTATTGATATTTAGACGATACTATGCAGCTTAGGAAGGATCTGTGGTAGTTAAAAGGGTTGGTGGAGATAGTTTGAAGCCATATTATTGATATTTAGACGATATTATGCAGCTTAGGAAGGATCTGTGGTAGTTAAAAGGGTTGGTGGAGATAGTTTGAAGCCATATTATTGATATTTAGACGATATTATGCAGCTTAGGAAGGATCTGTGGTAGTTAAAAGGGTTGGTGGAGATAGTTTGAAGCCATATTATTGATATTTAGACGATATTATGCAGCTTAGGAAGGATCTGTGGTAGTTAAAAGGGTTGGTGGAGATAGTTTGAAGCCATATTATTGATATTTAGACGATATTATGCAGCTTAGGAAGGATCTGTGGTAGTTAAAAGGGTTGGTGGAGATAGTTTGAAGCCATATTATTGATATTTAGACGATATTATGCAGCTTAGGAAGGATCTGTGGTAGTTAAAAGGGTTGGTGGAGATAGTTTGAAGCCATATTATTGATATTTAGACGATATTATGCAGCTTAGGAAGGATCTGTGGTAGTTAAAAGGGTTGGTGGAGATAGTTTGAAGCCATATTATTGATATTTAGACGATATTATGCAGCTTAGGAAGGATCTGTGGTTGTTAAAAGGGTTGGTGGAGATAGTTTGAAGCCATATTATTGATATTTAGACGATATTATGCAGCTTTGGAAGGATCTGTGGTAGTTAAAAGGGTTGGTGGAGATAGTTTGAAGCCATATTATTGATATTTAGACGATAATATGCAGCTTAGGAAGGATCTGTGGTAGTTAAAAGGGTTGGTGGAGATAGTTTGAAGCCATATTATTGATATTTAGACGATATTATGCAGCTTAGGAAGGATCTGTGGTAGTTAAAAGGGTTGGTGGAGATAGTTTGAAGCCATATTATTGATATTTAGACGATATTATGCAGCTTAGGAAGGATCTGTGGTAGTTAAAAGGGTTGGTGGAGATAATTTGCAGCCATATTATTGATATTTAGACGATATTATGCAGCTTAGGAAGGAGCTGTGGTAGTTAAAAGGGTTGGTGGAGATAGTTTGAAGCCATATTATTGATATTTAGATGATATTATGCAGCTTAGGAAGGAGCTGTGGTAGTTAAAAGGGTTGGTGGAGATAGTTTGAAGCCATATTATTGATATTTAGACAATATTATGCAGCTTAGGAAGGATCTGTGGTAGTTAAAAGGGTTGGTAGAGATAGTTTGAAGCCATATTATTGATATTTAGACGATATTATGCAGCTTAGGAAGGATCTGTGGTAGTTAAAAGGGTTGGTGGAGATAGTTTGAAGCCATATTATTGATATTTAGATGATATTATGCAGCTTAGGAAGGATCTGTGGTAGTTAAAAGGGTTGGTGGAGATAGTTTGAAGCCATATTATTGATATTTAGACGATATTATGCAGCTTAGGAAGGATCTGTGGTAGTTAAAAGGGTTGGTGGAGATAGTTTGAAGCCATATTATTGATATTTAGATGATATTATGCAGCTTAGGAAGGATCTGTGGTAGTTAAAAGGGTTGGTGGAGATAGTTTGAAGCCATATTATTGATATTTAGACGATATTATGCAGCTTAGGAAGGATCTGTGGTAGTTAAAAGGGTTGGTGGAGATAGTTTGAAGCCATATTATTGATATTTAGACGATATTATGCAGCTTAGGAAGGATCTGTGGTAGTTAAAAGGGTTGGTGGAGATAGTTTGAAGCCATATTGATATTTAGACGATATTATGCAGCTTAGGAAGGAGCTGTGGTAGTTAAAAGGGTTGGTGGAGATAGTTTGAAGCCATATTATTGATATTTAGACGATATTATGCAGCTTAGGAAGGATCTGTGGTAGTTAAAAGGGTTGGTGGAGATAGTTTGAAGCCATATTATTGATATTTAGACGATATTATGCAGCTTAGGAAGGATCTGTGGAAGTTAAAAGGGTTGGTGGAGATAGTTTGAAGCCATATTATTGATATTTAGACGATATTATGCAGCTTAGGAAGGATCTGTGGTAGTTAAAAGGGTTGGTGGAGATAGTTTGAAGCCATATTATTGATATTTAGACGATATTATGCAGCTTAGGAAGGATCTGTGGTAGTTAAAAGGGTTGGTGGAGATAGTTTGAAGCCATATTATTGCTAGAGGTCCTTCCTAAGCTGTATAAACTCGTCTAATAGTTGGCAGCATATGACGAAAAGGACGTCCCGGGTTAAAGGTTAGTGGGATACAGTGACCACCCCGTTATAAACCCCCCTTCTCCCTCATGTTTATCATATTTGTCTTGAGATATTAAGACGTTTGCTCCGTTAGTTTGGCGATTTTGAGACCTTTCACCCCATTACTTTGTCAATATTAAGACCTTTCGTGCCCTTTAGCTGTCGATTTGTTTCCTGGTGAGCGATAGCGATCCTGTAATTATAGAAGGAACCGGCGAAAAATGTACACATTTATCTTCATAGGGGGTCTAAGGGGTGTTTTATTAAGCTTGATGGAGGTCTAGGGAGGAAACCAAAAAATATAGGCATATATTATTATGTTCCCTCCACCAACCGACTGTACTCCTAAACTCACAGGGCACAGGGCCTTGGGTGGGGCTTTGGTTTCCCGGGTGTTTCCGCACTCTCCTCAGCTCCCCGCCTTGGAGTGGCTTCGGTCACCCAGGCTTTATTAGTGGTAAGCAGGGAGGGTTTTGTGGGGGTGCTCGTTTATGGCCTTGGCCTTGCTTGAGACCTTGGGGCTGTTCGGCTAGACAGCCTGGGGAACAACAACAACAACAACAACAACAACTCCTAAACTCAATTAATGAAATCAACAAATACATGTGGCAGTCCAGGGATTCGAACCTAATTAGACCCAAAACACGAATTCTACCCCCTTAACCCTTTGAGTACCAGCGACGTGTTATATTTTAGTGTAGCTATATTTAGACGATATTATGCAGCTTAGCAAGGATCTGTGGTAGTTTATAGGGTCAAGTGAGATAGTTCCAAGCCTGTTAATTGCTGTAGGCCCAATATATAGATAACTAGAGAATATAAAGATACTACATTATATATATATATATATATATATATATATATATATATATATATATATGTATATATATATATATATATATATATATATGTTGGTAAAGCCAGGTAATAAATTTTCTTTAATACATACGAGGTTGAAAGAAATGGCAATTTCTGCGTTGGAAATTTTATTATTCAAAGTTTCCAGGTCTCTGATGAGTTTTCGCTGGGTGGCAGGAAGTAGATGAAGGAGATGAGCAAAATTCATGGTGGTACAGGGTTACATTAACCCTCCAGCCCCGGTTATGTATTATATATATATTCCTCGAAACCCGGGTGTTTTGGCCGAAAAACGTCTAGGCTAGGCTACCGTATATTCGTTAATCAGACTGCTTACCGCATTCCCGCGCATCCCCAAGCGTAGCTGTGTTATTTACCTGTAAAATGGCATTAAGTAGAGCTCTCTAAGTCAACTGGGTGAGCTGTGATGATGATTTCATTGGAGATAACTTTATGGCCAAACCAGCCACTTTACACCACTTTTCGATACTGAACAACAACATACAGGCACACAAGAACAAGCGACGCTCTCCTTGTGGCCGGAGATGCGGAGCGTCGGTCCAGCCGGCTGTTGTTTACATGCGTCGGACCGACGCCTCGCACAGCAAGCTCACAGGCTGTGACGTCGTGGGTGCATAAGAGGCCTTCCGGGTACCTGGTACATGCTTTTTTATGGGCGTACATGAGGTCATCCGGGAACCAAGGGTTAAAGTACATGAAGATACAGGATATACGACGCGTTTCACTGGACAACCAGCATTATCAAGTAAGGAAGGAATGATATAAAAGGTAAACAGGAAGGGTATATATAGAGGGTGGAGGATCAGAGGAGGCGGAAAACAGGGGGCAAAAGTCTGCTATTGGTGGAAGGGTAAACTAGGAAAGAGAAATGGGGTAACCGCTTCACGCATGCGCACTGGATGCGGGATGGTGGTCGATAGGTGGGGTCGAAGCTGATTGGCTGCGTGTCGAGGGGCGTGGCCTAAGTTGTGTGGCGCCTGCCGAAGACGAAGCTGAAGGAGGTAGCGCGGGGGGCTGCGTCAAGGGCACCGGGGGGCGAGGAGGGGTGTTAGGTCCTGTAGGGTAGTGCCTTTTGGCAGAAGGAAGGATCTGAAGGTCCAGAGTTTGGTTGTTGATGTTGGGATGTAAGGCTTGGATATATAAAGCTTCGAGTATAGGTAATCTCCTTGGGTCACTTTCTTTATCGAGTATGGTGGTGTGTTTCTCTAACTCGTTGCGTGTGAGGTGAGGGTGGTTAGGGGTGAGATAGTGGTCTTTGATGGCTCCAGCCTGAAGGTGAAGAGTTAACCGACGTGAAAGACGAGTCTGCGTCATACCAATATAGGAATGAGGTCCACAGTCCTCATAATTACAGGTATGTTGGTAAATGACGTGATCGTCGGTCATCGGGCTCTTTATCTTGGTGGAGGCTGGTTTGTTGCGGAGAACGAGGTTGGAGGTCTTGGGGGATTTGTAATAAATTATTAATTTGATTTTGTTTTCCGGGTTGGTTGGGTGGACATGCTTGGAGATTATTTCTTTTAAGACGGCCTCGTCATTTTTGTGTTCAGAGGACATGTAATTGCGGTAGAAGATCTTAATTTCATTGGGGGGGGGTCAATGTTGGGAGGGCTTTGGGTGTACCATTTTTCAAGATGGTGGTTGATGGTGCTGGAGATGTCGGAGTTGGAGTATCCGTTATTTACTAAAACTTGGGATAGTCTTTCTAGTTCCTGGTGGGTGTCGGCCCAGGTAGAGCAGTGCGTGAGGGCTCTCCTAACATAGGCGGAGATGGAGGATAGAAGATAACGGCGGGGGCATTCACTATCGCCGTTGAGGCATTGTCCTGTGTTAGTTGGTTTAATGTAGACGGTGGTTTTGAACCCATGGTCGTTCAGAGCTACGAGGATGTCGAGGAAGGGGAGTTGTCCATTGTTAGATTTTTCAAAGGTGAAGTTAAGTCCGGAGGAGGTCATGAAGCGACGCTGGAGTTCCTGTAGTTCGTGGAGGTCCTTGATTTGCACGAAGATGTCATCCACGTATCTACAGTAGACGGCGGGTCGTTGGGCAGCTAGGAGCTCTTCCTCGATGGTACCCATGAAAAAGTTCGCAAAAAGAACTCCTAGGGGGCTGCCCATCGCCACACCGTCTATCTGCTTGTACATGTTGCCCCGGGGGCAAAGGAAGGGGGCCTCCTTGGTACATAGCAGACTTTTGCCCCCTGTTTTCCGTCTCCTCTGATCCTCCACCCTCTATATATACCCTTCCTGTTTACCTTTTATATCATTCCTTCCTTACTTGATAATGCTGGTTGTCCAGTGAAACGCGTCGTATATCCTGTATCTTCATGTACTTTAATGTAACCCTGTACCACCATGAATTTTGCTCATCTCCTTCATCTACTTCCTGCCACCCAGCGAAAACTCATCAGAGACCTGGAAACTTTGAATAATAAAATTTCCAACGCAGAAATTGCCATTTCTTTCAACCTCGTATGTATTAAAGAAATATATATATATATATATATATATATATATATATATATATATATATATATATATATATAGAGAGAGAGAGAGAGAGAGAGTACAAAAGAGCACACTACAAGATAAACAAAGAAGTAACAATCGATCTTCCTTATAGTCTTATGAGAGAGAGAGAGAGAGAGAGAGAGAGAGTGTGTACAAAAGAGCACACTACAAGATAAACAAAGAAGTAACAATCGATCTTCCTTATAGTCTTATGAGAGAGAGAGAGAGTGAGAGTACAAAAGAGCACACTACAAGATAAACAAAGAAGTAACAATCGATCTTCCTTATAGTCTTATGAGAGAGAGAGAGAGAGAGAGTACAAAAGAGCACACTACAAGATAAACAAAGAAGTAACAATCGATCTTCCTTATAGTCTTATGAGAGAGAGAGAGAGAGTACAAAGGAGTACAAAGGAAATCAAGCAACAACAGATCTAGTGACCCTTCTAGGTTGCTTGTCCTCCAAAACACTGAGGATCAAGTGTCCAAACAGTGGTTTAGAGTGGGTAAGGGAACATTGGAAAGGGAATTACTGCCCTGGAACTAATATCCGTGGCAGAATTAGGAAGTTAGTAGGGGACAGATGGGTTAGTAACTGAGGGGGGGATAAAATAAAGTTATTCATTTACAAACGCAGTCAGTCGCGGGTTTGATGCGAGATATTTGTCTAGTAAGAATTCAATGATGCCGTAGCCTTGAGGTATGGGTGGCCAGTTTCGAACCTGCCGCTGAAATGTGCATGTGGTGAAATAAACAACTCAGACCACTGTATGACTTGTAAGAAAGGAGGATTCATCTGTATCCGGCATGATGAAGTACGAGACATCACTGCACAAATGCTGGACGAGGTGTGCCATGATGTCAGAATCGAACCGGAACTTCTGCCTATGGACGGACAGCGCTTGGCCCACAATACTGCAAATACTTCAAATGAAGCAAGAGTGGACGTAAGTGCTCGAGGTTTTTGGACGAGGGGACAACGGGCTTTTTTCGACATCAGAATCTTCAACCCAAGAGCACAAACATATCGTGAGCGAGGACAAAAGGCGGCATACTTGAGAAACGAAAGTGAGAAAAAACGCGCTTATGAAGAAAGAATTTTGAACAGGGATCAAGGAAGCTTTACTCCTCTGGTCTTCTCATCGTCGGGAGGTATGGGACCTTCTGCAAGTGTCTTCTATGCCAGATTAGCTGAACAAATATCGGAGAAAAAGCGCCAGCATAGAAGCCAAGTCATAACTTGGATGAGATGCCGGCTCTCTTTCTCTCTTCTCAGGTCTGCACTCCTATGTCTCAGGGGTACAAGGTCCTCCCCGCTACAGAGGACAAGAGTGAGAGACTTGGACTTTGAAATGGTCGTGGCGGAGGGACGAATTGGGGAACAACTAGGTTGATTGTAGGGAGGTACTGGTACAATAAGATAGATTGTACACCACTTTGTAACTGTCACCTTAATAAAAAAAAAAAAAAAAAAAAAAAAAAAAAAAGGAAAAAAGGGAAAAAAAATAGAAGGAAACATGCTTACATTACTGAAATGTTTGTGGACATGGAGTAATGCAAGTAATGGTCACTCTTCTGTAAATCTAAAATGGCTTACTTAAGAATGGGAAAGGGGTGGGACCTTCTTTTTTTTTTTTTTTTTTTTTTTAAGTCTTAAAAAAAGATATTTGTCTAGGCGGAGTTTAAATGAATCAACGGTGATGCAGTCTATAACGTTTCGGGGAAGCCCATTCCACAAGTTGACAACTCGATTGAAGAAGAAATTCTTAGATTCGTGTGAGTTAAAAGATTTACCAATAATTTTGCAACCGTTTCCCCGCGTGTAATTAGATTGGTCGATAGTGAAGTACTTACTACAGTTCATATTGTCGATGCCTTTGATGATTTTGAACACTTGAATTAAGTCACCTCTTAATCTGCGCTGGGTTAAAGGAAATAGATTTAATTCTCTAAGACGCTCTTCATATGGTTTGTTCTTTAGGCTAGGTATCATTTTGGTAACTCTACGCTGAACTCGTTCTAGCTTGTTTATATCTTTTTGGTAATAAGGGCACCAGGATTGAACGCAGTATTCCAGAAGAGGGCGGACTAAGGAATTGTAAAGGGTTAGGATAACTTCTTTGGATTTATGCTCAAATGACCTGCCTATAAAGCCAAGTATTTTGTTTGCCTTCTTAACAACTTCTGAACATTGTTGACTCGGTTTTAGGTTACTCGATATTGTTACTCCCAGATCGGTTTCTCTGTTTACATTCTTAAGCTGAGTGCCATTCATCGAATAGTTTGCTTTCTCGTTTAGATATCCGATATGTAGTACTTTACATTTATCCGCATTGAAACTCATTTGCCAAATTTGGGCCCAACATGACAATTTATCTAGATTGTGTTGCATATCGTCAACTTGTTCTTTTGAGAGTACGCTATTTGCAATTTTTGTATCGTCAGCAAATTTTGAGATTGTACAGGTGAGACCCTCATCTATGTCGTTGATGTAAATTAGAAAGAGAATTGGTCCTAGTACCGATCCCTGGGGTACCCCGCTACTTACATTGGTCCATTTAGATGCCTTACCGTTTATGACTACTCTTTGCTTTCTGTCGCTGAGCCAATTTTCTATCCATTTCAACACACCGTCTTGTATTCCATGCGCTTTTAGTTTTAGCAGTAAACGTTTGTGGGGAACTTTGTCAAAGGCCTTTTGAAAATCAAGGTATATAATATCTACAGATTTACTCTCATCGTAGAGGTTGAGGATATCGTGGAAGAAGTCTAAGAGGTTTGTTAAACAGGAACGTTTTTTACGAAAGCCGTGTTGAGTATCTTTAAGTATGTTATTTTCCTCTAAGTGATTTACGAGTCTGTCTCGTATGACCGTTTCTAGCATTTTACATACAACTGAGGTTAAGCTAATTGGACGATAGTTACTTGGTAGGGATTTGCTGCCTTTTTTTAATATCGGTGTTACGTTGGCTAGCTTCCACTGATCAGGCATAGTTCCAGACTGCAAGGATTTATTGAATAGTAATGTCAGTGGTTTGGAGAGCTCATTCTTAGCTTCCTTTAGAACTCTAGGCGAGATTGTATCCGGTCCAGGTGTTTTATTTACCTTGAGTTTATCTAAACAATTCAATACTTCTCTCTCTGTAACGGTGATATTGCTTAGAACATCTGAATTATCAATCTGAATCGGTGATGGTGTAGGGATATCACTGAGGTCTTCTGTTGTAAAAACTGATGCAAAGAAGGTATTGAGGGCATTACTCATTTGTACTTCGTCTTTGGTGTATTCTCCGTTTTCATCGACTAACGGTCCAACAGTTGAAGTAACTACTTTTTTCTTTCTGATATAACTATAGAATTCTTTCGGGTTGGTTTTACTTTGATTCGCAATATGTAGCTCTAGGGTCTTTTTACTTTGCTTAATTAACTTTTTGGCTCTGCGTCGTAGCTCTACAAATTTCACCCGTTCTTCGTCATTTTGTGAGGATTTTAATCTATCATTAGCAAATTTTTTAGCAAGCAGGCAGTTTGAAATATCTCTATTCCACCATTTGGGCTTATTATTATGGCCTGGACGCCGTATTTTCGATGGTATGCAGTCTTGCACTGCTTTTAGGTAAGTGGTTTCGAATAACTTCCAAGATGTATTTATGTCGTTATTGTTAATTAAAAAGCTCCAGTCAGTTTCTTTAAACATAGCTCTAAGTTTATGGAAGTTTGCTTTCTTGAAATTAGGGACTTTTTCGATGCTACTATTTGGTTCGTTACTAGTAAACTTTAAAGTGAAAGTTATCGTACGATGGTCGCTGTTACTGAATTCATCACCAACATTCAAATTCTCTATTAATTCTTCTTTTGTTGCAAGTACAATGTCAAGAACGTTATTACCACGGGTCGGCGTTCGAACAAATTGATAAAGCGAACTCTCTTGCAAGTTCGTATACAAATCATGTCCGGAGTGTGAAGTAAGAGTATCGCCCCACTTGGTCACAGGTAAATTAAAGTCGCCCAAAATTACGGTATCTTGTGAGTTACTTACATCTGCAATTTGTTCGTAAATTTCTCGGTCAGTTTGCACTGATTGAGCTGGAGGTCTGTATATTAATGCAAATATTATTTTTGTACCTTTATTATTCTTTATTAGCACAAAAGATGCGTCGACGTTCACAATTTGAGGTTTTGACAAGAGGGTAGGGTTAAGACTTTCTTTGATATAAAGTAAAACGCCACCTCCATTTCGATTTATTCGGCTTTTCTCAAACATTACATAACCGGGAAGTGAAGACTCTGCTAAAAAGTCTCTATCTTCTGTATTGAGCCAAGATTCTGTTATGCCAATCACATCATAATTTTCTGTAAACACTAGCTCCTCTAAATCTGAAAATTTATGGCGTATGCTACGAGCGTTTGCATAGAAAACCTTTAAATTTGTTATTTTAGAACTCACGGAACGCTCTTTAATAATATTTTTGGTTCTTGTCGGATCTACATTTATGTTCATGGCTGTCCTCGGTCCTCGCTGTCTTCGGTCCTTATCGCTGGTGGTCCTCGGTTGCCTCTGTGTTTTTCTTGGCGTTGGATGATTTATGTCACTGCTGCTTCTTCTCGGATGGCGTTTTTTGATCCATGGCTGCGGACTGCTTCGTGTAGGAGACGACCCATGCGTGCTGAACCCACAGGGTTTAGATGAGTGCCATCCTTGCGGAACAGAGTAGGCTGGTTGTAGAAGTTGTCCCAGAGGTTGATGAATTCAAGAGAGAGAGAGAGAGAGAGAGAGAGAGAGAGAGAAGGATAGATTAGCGGGAGGGAAGATATTTACGATTTTTCCAGTGTGACTCAAGTTAAGGGGTGAACATGCAAGAACTGTTATCGTCCCAATTTGGTGGTGAACATTTTTCTGGTTACATTATTCTGCACTGGTATCGGGAACTAGATGCATGATAGATCCATTTAATTTAGGATTAAGGGGTACCTCTCTGTGCCTGATTTACGATGCGTCGGGTGGTCCAGCGTGCGGCTCCAATCTCGGGTGGGGGCTGTCGGATTAGGCCTGGGTTAAGGGGAGGTTTATAGTTTGTTCCCTAGACCTCCATCAAGCTTAAGAGAATACCCCCAAGATCCCCTTTCAAGATGAATTTGTACGTTTTTCGGTAGAAAAATTTCCCGGCCAAAGGCCGGTTCCTGCTAAATTACAGGCTCGCTATCGCTCGCCAGAAAAAAATCAACACCTAAATGCCACGAACAGTCTTAATATTGACAAAGAAGTGGGGCGAAAGGTCTTAAAATCGCCAAACTAATGGGCCGAACATCTAAAACTCGTCAAAATAATGGAGCTAAACATGAGGGAGAAGGAGAACCAGAAAACCGACCCATCTGCCCTTAATAATGGAGCTAAACATGAGGGTGAAGGAGAACCAGAAAACCGACCCATCTGCCCTTAATAATGGAGCTAAACATGAGGGAGAAGGAGAACCAGAAAACCGACCCATCTGCCCTTAATAATGGAGCTAAACATGAGGGAGAAGGAGAACCAGAAAACCGACCCATCTGCCCTTAATAATGGAGCTAAACATGAGGGAGAAGGGGAACCAGAAAACCGACCCATCTGCCCTTAATAATGGAGCTAAACATGAGGGAGAAGGAGAACCAGAAAACCGACCCATCTGCCCTTAACCTCTGAAGTGCGCACGGGGGTAATTGAAAACCTCCCCCTGTGCTGACGTATTTGAGGTGTTTCCGTCACTAAAATATTCATTGTACCATTAATAGCATTAATAATTATCCATATGCGCCTATTATGGGTTGATTATAAAGGTATTAACCTGAAACAACAATAAAACGAGTGAAAACAGCGTTTGGATGGTCAAAATCGGAGATATAGCCCGCGAGTTGTATAATGTATGGGTGAGGCAAGCTACCTTCCCGCCAATTTTCCCCAAGGCCACTGCGACACAGTCGATCGATACTCTCTCTCTCTCTCTTGCACTCGATTGCCATCAGTGATGACAACACCCTGCTTGCAACTCGCTAATGTTAGCACGAAAATATACCTCAGAATAAGGGAATAATAGGGAAAATAGGTGATAACTGAGGGATAGGAGGAAAGTGGGGAAGGAGGGGAGGTAGAGGACTGAGATTTTGCATGGCCCAGGGGCCAAAAAAAAAAAAAAAAATAAAAAAATAAAAATAAAAAAAAATAAAAATTTTCGATGTCAAAAGTTGATTTTTAATTTTACTTACTCAGGAGAGTCTTCCCGCAGTCCGCCGGGGGAACTCTTAAGAGTCTTCCCGCAGCTCCCGGGTTAATAATGGAGCTAAACATAAGGGTGAAGGGGAACCAGAAAACCGATCCATCTGCCCTTAATAATGGAGCTAAACATGAGGGAGAAGGGGAACCAGAAAACCGACCCATCTGCCCTTAATAATGGAGCTAAACATGAGGGAGAAGGAGAACCAGAAAACCGACCCATCTGCCCTTAATAATGGAGCTAAACATGAGGGAGAAGGAGAACCAGAAAACCGACCCATCTCCCCTTAATTAGCGATGCGTCGGGAAGGTCCAGCAGCGGGTTGCTCCAATCTCCACCCTCCAATCCTTCCTCCTCCTCCACCCTCCAATCCTTCCTCCTCCTCCACCCTCCAATCCTTCCTCCTGCCACGGACATTAGTTCCAGGGCAGTAGTTCCCTTTCCAATGTTCCCTTACCCACTCTAAACCACTGTTTGGACACTTGATCCTCAGTGTTTTGGAGGACAAGCAGCCCAGAAGGGTCACTAGATCTGTTGTTGCTTGATTTCCTTTGTATTCCTTTGTACCCTCCAATCCTTCCTCCTCTTCCTCCACGCTCCTCTTCCTGCTCCACCTCCAATCTTTCCTCCTCTTCATCCTCCACCTCCAATCTTTCCTCCTCTTCCTCCACCTCCAATCTTTCCTCCTCTTCCTCCACCCCAATCTTTCCTCCTCTTCCTCCACCCCCAATCTTTCCTCCTTCCTCCACCTCCAATCTTTCCTCCTCTTCCAATGTTTCCTCCTCTTCCTCCATCCCCAATCTTTCCTCCTATTCCTCCACCCCCAATCTTTCCTCCTTCCTCCACCTCCAATCTTTCCTCCTCCACCTCCAATCTTTCCTCCTCTTCCTCCACCCTCCAATCTTAGCTTCCTTCCTCTCTCCTTTCTACTGACATTCAACCATCCTCCTCCTCTCCTTCCACCCTCCAATCTTTCCTTCCTTCCTCCCTCCTTTCTACTTACGTTCAACCATCCTCCTCCTCTCCTTCCACCCTCCTCCTCCCCTTCCACCCTCCTATCTTTCCTTCCTTCCTCCCTCCTTTCTACTTACGTTCAACCATCCTCCTCCTCTCCTTCCACCCTCCAATCTTTCCTTCCTTCCTCCCTCCTTTCTACTGACGTTCAACCATCCTCCTCCTCTCCTTCCACCCTCCAATCTTTCCTTCCTTCCTCCCTCCTTTCTACTTACGTTCAACCATCCTCCTCCTCTCCTTCCACCCTCCAATCTTTCCTTCCTTCCTCCCTCCTTTCTACTGACGTTCAACCATCCTCCTCCTCTCCTTCCACCTTCCAATCTTTCGTTCCTTCCTCCCTCCTTTCTACTGACGTTCAACCATCCTCCTCTCCTTCCACCCTCCTATCTTTCCTTCCTTCCTCCCTCCTTTCTACTGACGTTCAACCATCCTCCTCCTCTCCTTCCACCCTCCAATCATTCCTTCCTTCCTCCCTCCTTTCTACTTACGTTCAATCCTCCTCCTCCTCTCCTTCCACCCTCCTATCTTTCCTTCCTTCCTCCCTCCTTTCTACTGACGTTCAACCATCCTTCTCCTCTCCTTCCACCCTCCAATCTTTCCTTCCTTCCTCCCTCCTTTCTACTGACGTTCAACCATCCTCCTCCTCTCCTTCCACCCTCCTATCTTTCCTTCCTTCCTCCCTCCTTTCTACTGACGTTCAACCATCCTCCTCCTCTCCTTCCACCCTCCTATCTTTCCTTCCTTCCTCCCTCCTTTCTACTGACGTTCAACCATCCTCCTCCTCTCCTTCCACCCTCCTATCTTTCCTTCCTTCCTCCCTCCTTTCTACTGACGTTCAACCATCCTCCTCCTCTCCTTCCACCCTCCTATCTTTCCTTCCTTCCTCCCTCCTTTCTACTGACGTTCAACCATCCTCCTCCTCTCCTTCCACCCTCCTATCTTTCCTTCCTTCCTCCCTCCTTTCTACTGACGTTCAACCATCCTCCTCCTCTCCTTCCACCCTCCTATCTTTCCTTCCTTCCTCCCTCCTTTCTACTGACGTTCAACCATCCTCCTCCTCTCCTTCCACCCTCCTATCTTTCCTTCCTTCCTCCCTCCTTTCTACTGACGTTCAACCATCCTCCTCCTCTCCTTCCACCCTCCTATCTTTCCTTCCTTCCTCCTCCTCCTCCTGAGACTCCCTAAACAGGACAGCAGCTTGTCAATATGTTTACTGAACCTACAGTAGTGTTGTTTAAGGGGAGATGGGCGTATTTATTTATTTTATTTTTTATTTTTCTATGTGATTGAGGGAGGCAAAAGGCAGAACTGCCTATAGCGAGTGCCTCCCCCATAGTTGAAAGAGTGACAGGGCCAAAATCAAGGGACGTTCGAGCCAAAATGCCTGGACACACGGAGTTTGAAGCAATTTAAGTCATAGGAAGAGGGAAAGACTGATTCTGGGAGAGAGTTCCAGAGCTCAGCTGTTGAGTAGAAGAAAGACAGAGTAACGTTTCACTCTCGGGTTGGAGAGTTGCACAGAGTAGGGGTGGGATTGAGTTGCAAGACGGGTACCACGTGCCCTACGTAAAGGAGGTGGTATACACTGGGAAAGCTCTGATGAACACTGATTATTATAGTAGCGATGGAATAGCGAGAGAGATGCAGCATTGCGGCGGAGAGAGAGAGATTGCAGAGAGGTGGTGAGTGGACGGGAGTTAATGATACGAAAGGCCTTCCTTTCAAGTTTGTCTAGGAGAGCGGTGTGAGAGGAACCTCCCCACACATGTAAACAATACTCAATACAAGGACGCACTATGCCCCTGTACAGAGCAAGAAGCTGTGCAGGGGAAAAGAACCCCCTAAGGCGGTTGAGCACACCCAGCTTCAAGTTTCATTGTTGTGTCCAGTCTAGATCTACTGTAGTCTATGTTTGAGTATATGATAAAAAGTAACGAAACGACGAATACAAAAGTGAAGTAATCGATTTAGGAACAGAGAACGATGAAAAACAATGAAGACAAATAGAGAGGATATTTTTAACCATAGCGAAAGAGAGTGATGGAACCTTAACGGGAAATATAAATAAATAAATAAATAAATACATACAAATTATATAGTTACACTCAGAAAATGAACCAACTTATAAAGATGATGACAAGCAAACCAGAGAAAAAAACCCTGATTACATATGTATTTGTGTATGTATATTTATAAGTGTTTGAGAGCATTAACCCGGTAAGTGCTAAATAGACCTAGGGGCTAGGGTAGTTATTTGTGCATTTCTAGCCTTGGATTCTGACAGAATTCGTTATATTTACATTATAGACCATTATTTGTTTTCGGTATGCTTTTATTTTACATATATGATGTATATATGAACCTTCAAGAGTGCTAAAATAAGTGGGAAAAGCATTTGGGTGGTGAAAAACGAAGATATTGGCCACCCGGTCGTAATGTCAGGCGAGAGAGAGCTACAGGCAACCCTCCTCTCTCGCTGTCTGTGAGGTAACTGAGACGAGCGGGGCGGTGTGGGCTGGTGTCTGGGCGTTACATATCGATCTTTTCTGCAACCCACTTGTGCTACATTATCGCGGGAGAGAAAAATAACCGATAAATGATGATAATAAGAGGGAAAATAGGTGATAATTGAGGAGGGGAGGGAGGGGGGAATAAGGTGGGGAAGGAGGGGAGGGGGGTGGGTGAGATTTACATGGATGAGTACTGGAGGGGAATTATCTCACCTAGAGACAAATTCCTTTGTTTTGATAGGCCCTTTTTTTTTTTGGAAAGCTTTTTTTATGGTCTTGCTTCCGTGAGGCCTATCGCGTTCCCTATAGGAAGCCTTCCGTGAGGCCTATCGCGCTTGCCGGGTTAACCAGAGATAAACCCTGATTACATATGTATTTGTGTATGTATATTTAGAAGTGTTTGAGAGCATTAAGGGGCTAGTGCTTGTTTTTGGAGGCTACTTATAATTTATTTATTTAATTTTTAGTTTCCTCGCTAGACCTCCATCAAGCTTAAAGAAACACACCTCCAAGACCCTCCTTCAAGATAAATGTATACCTTTTTCGATAGAAAAATGTCCCAGCCAAAGGCCGGTTCCTCTTAAATTACAGGCTCACTATCGCTCGCCAGGAAAAACATCGACACCTAAATGACACGAAAAGTCTTAATATTGACAAAGAAATGGGGTGAATTGTCTTAAAACCGCCAAACTAGTGAACGAACATCTTAAAATTGCAGAGCTAATGGGTCTAAACATGCGGGAGAAGGGGTTCGAGAAAAACCGACCATCTCCCCTTAACCTCTGAAGTGCGCACGGGGGTAAATGAAAACCTCCCCCTGTGCTGACGTATTTGAGGTTTTTCGTCACTAAAATATTCATTGTACCATTAATAGCATTAATAATTATCCATATGCGCCTATTATGGGTTGATTATAAAGGTACTAGGACCAATTCTCTTTCTAATTTACATCAACGACATAGATGAGGGTCTCACCTGCACAATCTCAAAATTTGCTGACGATACAAAAATTGCAAATAGCGTACTCTCAAAAGAACAAGTTGACGATATGCAACACAATCTAGATAAATTGTCATGTTGGGCCCAAATTTGGCAAATGAGTTTCAATGCGGATAAATGTAAAGTACTACATGTCGGATACCTAAATGAGAAAGCAAACTATTCGATGAATGGCACTCAGCTTAAGAATGTAAACAGAGAAACTGATCTGGGAGTAACAATATCGAGTAACCTAAAACCGAGTCAACAATGTTCAGAAGTTGTTAAGAAGGCAAACAAAATAATTGGCTTTATAGGCAGGTCATTTGAGCATAAATCCAAAGAAGTTATCCTAACCCTTTACAATTCCTTAGTCCGCCCTCTTCTGGAATACTGCGTTCAATCCTGGTGCCCTTATTACCAAAAAGATATAAACAAGCTAGAACGAGTTCAACGTAGAGTTACCAAAATGATACCTAGCTTAAAGAACAAACCATACGAAGAGCGTCTTAGAGAATTAAATCTATTTCCTTTAACCCAGCGCAGATTAAGAGGCGACTTAATTCAAGTGTTCAAAATCATCAAAGGCATCGACAATATGAACTGTAGTAAGTACTTCACTATCGACCAATCTAATTACACACGGGGAAACGGTTGCAAAATTATTGGTAAATCTTTTAACTCGCACGAATCTAAGAATTTCTTCTTCAATCGAGTTGTCAACTTGTGGAATGGGCTTCCCCGAAACGTTATAGACTGCAGCACCGTTGATTCATTTAAATTCCGCCTAGACAAATATCTCGCATCAAACCCGCGACTGACTGCGTTTGTAAATGAATAACTTTATCCTCCCCTCAGTTACTAACCCATATGTCCCCTACTAACTTCCTAGTCCTGCCACGTTAGTGGCAGGGCAGTAGTTCCCTTTCCAATGTTCCCTTACCCACTCTAAACCACTGTTTGGACACTTGATCCTCAGTGTTTTGGAGGACAAGCAGCCTAGAAGGGTCACTAGATCTGTTGTTGCTTGATTTCCTTTGTACTCCTTTGTACTCCTTTGTATTAACCTGAAACAACAATAAAACGAGTGAAAACAGCGTTTGGATGGTCAAAATCGGAGATATAGCCCGCGAGTTGTATAATGTATGGGTGAGGCAAGCTACCTTCCCGCCCATTTTCCCCAAGGCCACTGCGACACAGTCGATCGATACTCTCTCTCTCTCTCTTGCACTCGATTGCTATCAGTGATGACAACACCCTGCTTGCAACTCGCTAATGTTAGCACGAAAATATACCTCAGAATAAGGGAATAATAGGGAAAATAGGTGATAACTGAGGAATAGGAGGAAAGTGGGGAAGGAGGGGAGGTAGAGGACTGAGATTTTGCATGGCCCAGGGGCCAAACAAAAATAAAAAAATAAAAAAATAAAAATAAAAAAAATATTTTTTTTTCGATGTAAAAAGTTGATTTTTAGTTTTACTTACTCAGGAGAGTCTTCCCGCAGTCCGCCGGGGGAACTCTTAAGAGTCTTCCCGCAGCTCCCGGGTTAAGGGAGGTAACCGGCTTTTTGTTATTTCTGTCCTTTTCTCTCTTTCTCTGGCTTGTATCCATTCGGCCCCATTCAGACAACTATTTTAAGACGTTTATCCCCATCTACTGTAGGTGTCGATTTCTTCCTGGCGAGCGATAGCGAGCCAGCATTATATGAAGAAATTCGGCTTCGCCGGAGACATTTTTCTATCGAAAAATTTACAAATTTAGCCTGCTATCTAACAAAAATAAACAAATATGCTGGCTCGCTACCGCTCACCAGTAAAAAATGTACACCTGGATGGGGATAACGTCTTAAAACAGTAGGCTGAATGGGGCCAAATGGATACAAGCCAGAGAAAGATAGGAAAGGCCAGAACCAAAACAGGTGAGCCCCCTTAAGGTTAGTACTCCAGTCAACAATGATCACCGTGTACCGGTACTCCAGTCAACAATGATCACCGTGTACCGGTACTCCAGTCAACAATGATCACCGTGTACCGGTACTCCAGTCAACAATGATCACCGTGTACCGGTACTCCAGTCAACAATGATCACCGTGTACCGGTACTCCAGTCAACAATGATCACCGTGTACCGGTACTCCAGTCAACAATGATCACCGTGTACCGGTACTCTCCGCTCATTTTAACCACAAGTTCATTCGCTCAAAGTCACGTCGCTCATATCCAGTGTCTACTTTAACAAACTTAGTATTATGAAATATAATCTAACTTGCCCTTGTCTTGATGGTGTAATGGTTAGTGTTTAAGATCTGTATGTGGTACAAAGTACAAAGGAAATCAAGCAACAACAGTCTAGTGACCCTTCTAGGCTGCTTGTCCTCCAAAACACTGAGGATCACGTGTCCAAACAGTGGTTTAGAGTGGGTAAGGGAACATTGGAAAGGGAACTACTGCCCTGGAACTAATCTCCGTGGCAGGATTAGGAAGTTAGTAGGGGACAGATGGGTTAGTAACTGAGGGGGGGGGGGGATAAAATAAAGTTATTCATGGCAACCCTGGTTCGAATCCCGGTAGGATCACATGCTTTCATTAATTTCGATGGGAGGTGTTTGGTGTTGCAAATTAAATTAATACAAAAAATAGATTAACACTTTGAAAATTATGGCGCATTGTGACATTTTATTCTGGCCATCATTAGACTATATTATACAGTTAAGGAATGATCTGTGGGAATTATTATGGTAATATGGTAAAACCTCTAAAGTAACCCGCTCACTTCCATATAGCTTTCCTAATCTGAATAAAATCGCCTTATAGTAGCCAGTAAACAGAAAAGAAATGCGTAATCGGATCTTGAAGGGGTTAATGTAATCTAGCTTTGTCTAACCTACCTTAGCTTAGGATAATCTAGCCCAATTAAATCTACCTTAGCTCAATCTAACGTAACCGATTTCAAAATGTGAGCCTAGCTATATACCCTATGCCAAGTAAGTGTACACTTGAACATTAACCTCTATAACTCACAAACGACTAGAGTAAGCGACCCAATATTTATACCACTTAGGAAGGGCCAGCCAGGAAATAGGTGTGGAAATTTACAGCTCATTTGCTCTTTTTAGTTAAGGAGGTTAGGTCCCGTTAGGATTCACAATTTGTGGACAGGGTATACTGGATTGTGTGAGACTAGAATTGAGAGGAAAGTGAAATGACTGACACGGGCAAGCATATCAGCGTACTCCCGGAGGCAGCAATTTAGTAGTACTCCCACGCTTGTAAATACGGGATGGGTTGTTGGTGTACTCTCAGCTGGTCGGTGGTTGAGAGAGAGAGTGAGTGAGTGAGTGAGTGAGTGAGTGAGTGAGTGAGTGAGTGAGTGAGTGAGTGAGTGAGTGAGTGAGTGAGTGAGTGAGTGAGTGAGTGAGTGAGTGAGTGAGTGTGTGTGTGTGTGTGTGTGTGTGTGTGTGTGTGTGTGTGTGTGTGTGTGTGTGTGTGTGTGTGTGTGTGTGTGTGTGTGTGTGTGTGTGTGTGTGTGTGTGTGTGTGTGTGTGTGTGTGTGTGTGTGTGTGTGTGTGTGTGTGTGTGTGTGTGTGTGTGTGTGTGTGTGTGTGTGTGTGTGTGTGTGTGTGTGTGTGTGTGTGTGTGTGTGTGTGTGTGTGTGTGTGTGTGTGTGTGTGTGTATTTACCTATTTGCCTATTTGTAGTTTACAGGAATTGAGCAGCGCTCGTGTTGTCCTGTCTTAGTTACTTTATAATCAATCCATTTTACTTAGACAAGTATCGTAATGGATATTCCCAGTTCCCAGTATTTTGGACTAACATATCATAACTTATGTTGCCCTATTTCCATATTTACTTTTATCCAACCTAGATTTGAACATGTTAATGTTCCTCGCTCTCACCACCTCCTCCTCCAAGTTGTTCCAAGTCTCTATACTCCTATATGGGAAGCTGAATTTCTTTGTGTCCTTACGACATCTGCCCTTCCTCAGCTTAAACTCGTGCCCTCTTGTCCTTCCATTATCCCTCACGAATAGATCTTCCCTATCTACTCGTTCCAAACTTTTTACTCCCTTGAACATCGTTATTAAGTCGCCTCGTTCCCTTCTCTCTTTCAAGGTAGGCAGTTGTAGTGTCTTAAGTCTTTCCTCATATGTCAACTCCTTCAATCTTGGGATCATCTTCGTTGCTATCCTTTGGACTTTCTCTAATTTGTTTATATGTTTTTTCAAATGTGGTGACCATATCACTGCTGCATATTCTAATCTTGGTCTTATCATAGTCATTATCAATTTTCTTAACATTTCTTCATCCAAATAGTTAAATGCCACTCTCATATTGGTTATTATTCCATATGCTCCTCCAATGATCATGTTAATATGCTTCTCCGGGGATAGATCATCTTGTATTATCACTCCAAGGTCCTTCTCATGCCGTGTTTTGCCGATTATTTCAGTTCCTAATTTGTACACCCAGCTTGGCCTTATCTCACTTGTTCCCACTTCCAAAACATGACACTTTTCTGCATTGAAACTCATGTGTGTGTGTGTGTGTGTGTGTGTGTGTGTGTGTGTGTGTGTGTGTGTGTGTGTGTGTGTGTGTGTGTAAGCAAGCGAGTGAGTAGATACAGTACAGATAGGATTGTGTGTGTGTGTGTGTGTGTGTGTCATTCAGCTATTTACACTCAGGACTGGGAGCGTAATTTCTACTTACTTTTTCAAACCCCGGGAATCACAGCTTAACATTAGGCTTCATCACGTTCCCTCACTTCACGTTAACGTGATATTGAGGTAGTCTCTCTCTCTCAACACCATTAATATCAACATGATGTATTTAACCCGTTCTGAACATGCTAATCATATGTTAATAGTAATAAACTACTACAGTAGAGCAATAACCTTGCAGAATTCATAGTGCGGCCGTGACGTCAGGTCACGTGACAATAATAAACGAACCAGTACCTGGCCCTATGGTACGGCTGCCGCGCGCTTGTACACAAAGAGACTGGTCAAGTTTGTGTTGTACCAGGCTGTTTTAGCACACACGGACAAGACAATGTGCTTTTGTATTGATTTCAAACAATCAAAGATGTAAGGAAAATATATTAAGGAAACAATAACAAGCTTCAAAGCAGTAACATAAAACAATATGATGAATAGATGATAAGACTGAATATTGAGCTCTCTCCTTTAATATGTGTGGATGTTTGGATTATTATGAACATATCTTAAGTAATTTTACCCACATGTATATAGGCCTAGTTCATTCATAAAACTACAGATGTATACAGTACCTAT
>JBAKBP010024312.1:0-35407 GCA_037953745.1 Lithodes maja
CTGCCCTGACGATCCTAGCGAGGGTGGGGCCTGACTGGGCGTTCTGTACAGCATGCTCATACTCGACATGCGTCACACCTCCCCCAAGATTTTACTTGCTCAACCCTGAGCTAAAATCTGATATACAGAACCCCATCAAACCCCTCACACCCAGCGACCGCATGGCACTAAAACAACGCTGAGTTTATCACTAAAACACATCTTATAAAAAAAAAAATTCACATTTCATAACTCCTCCCAACAATAGTAAAAGACATAATATCATGCTCCCAGAGCGAGCTTACAGCAGCTCAGCCGTTTGATAGTTCGTGGACTACTCAAACACTATAGGCTATGACAAACTTATACAATTATCTATATCAAAAAGAAAGAGTTTTTATATGATTTTTACATTTTAATATGTTTTTTTCCGGCTGCACTATAAGGGCAGCCTATTTTCTTCTATACCAAACGCTCAACAATCCTGCTTTACGACCCAATACGCTGGGCTACAACCGCGAGCCAACAAGCACCAAGCGCAAAATACTACTCAAACCAAAGCAGGAGGCTACCCGTGTGTCAATCTACCCAGGATCATATACCCTTGAACGACCATCTGCAACCACGTTATCACAACCGGCAATATGGCGTACGTCCAGGTTATATACCAATAACCTTAGTGACCACCTGGTCAGCCTCATATTCCGATTGTGAAACTGGTCCAAGATCTTGAGAGGGTGATGATCTGGGTAAACTACAACGACCGGACCATAGGCTGGAACATAGACCTCGAAATGCCCCAGCGCATCATCGTCCTTTTCACTTTCATTCATCAGGTTCTGAAACGTTGCTGGTGCATTCTCAAGTCCGTCAGGCATAACATTGCACTGGTAGGTACTCCCGTCCACAACAAAACCACATACCTCTTTAGCACGCTCGGACAAAGTTACAAGCAACGACCACTCACGACATTCCTTATCCCCTCAGACCCTTCGTCCACACGTAATCCAGCTCTGCTTGCACCATAGGCTGTCGAGCAGGATTTATACGGTAGGGAATTAAACTGAGCCTTGCACTATCTCCAGCCTGCATGTCGGATTCTACCCCGTACATCAGGCCTGGAGAAGCAACAAACATGCGAAAGTACTGCCATAGCCTAGTAAATAACTGCCTTGCACTGTCTCCACAAACAACATGCCTAGTGCCCTCCCACAACCCAGCCGAGACCGCAGCTTCTAACCTGTAGTCTCCCTCCTTCTCCACCTTCGTCCCTAGAACAGCCAGGTCATGAGAGGGACAATCAGTACCACCCGTGCAGTCACTCCCACAGTTCATTATTGCTAAGGCTTCCCCGCCGATACCGTACATGCGCACCCCCGCATTCCTTGTGACGACATCTGCCTGCGCAGCATCACCGCTTTCAGCGACATGGCCAGATACAGTCGGTCTATGGTAGGGCTGTTGCATTAGACTAGAGCAGCTTTGGGAGGCTATGCGACGACCGGGCACTGCGATACCACAGCCGACCTTACCAATCTGCTCAATGTCCTCCTTTTGACCACCACCCTTGGCAGCCATGGGTCGACCCTGACCTGGCAACCATGCCAAAGCCTCGTCGCCCACCTTAAACCACCGAAACAACGAGGCTAACGGTCTTTCAACAGTCACGTGACCTGCCCGTGGAACATCTTGCACCGCCCGAGTTGTGAGACTCAGGGGCTCGGCACAACCAGTGGGGTATGAACCGAGCTGGTGCTGGAGTGCTGCACACTGCTGCTCAGGCAGGTGCTCTAGCGCTTCCACAGCCACCAGACTCGTGTCCCCCGCCCACGGCTCCGCCGAGACATAACAATCCCTTCTCTTCTCCACCTGTGCCCTACTACCCCCCTCTCCTTCTCCACCTTGGCCGCGGCAGACCAACGCAGGGACAGCAGGATGCTCAGGTGGTTGCCTCACAAACTCCTCCAACAGGTTCACATGACATGCTTCCCCGTCCTCGTGTTTGATCTCGACAGCACCATTACCACACTTCTGAACTTCCGGATCCTCCAACTGCAGTTTACAAATATCTGAGGGAACCAACCCGTCCAGATGCTTCCGAAGCAACCCAAGTCCTCCCCCAATATCAAACTGAGCAACCCTTTTTTCTCTCCGTGTGCAACGTTGCTGCCTCGGAGTCTCTTCCTGCCCTACCTCCTCACTAGCTGTGACAGGTCCTGGGGCCTCTCCAGACTCCAACATAGGTGCCAATACTAAATCACCCAGGAGAGCCGCCGAGTCAAAACTCTTAAAACCAACTCCAGCTTTAGCCTCCTCCTGTTGATCGTTCCTCTGCTGGTCTGAAGACGGAGGACTAGGCTGTGACACTTTAGCTGCCCGAGCTCGGGTGACAGCACACGCCATGGGTTTTGCCTGGCACCGCTCGACACACTCTTGCTCTTCCCTACTCACGTCGGCCGTCCTCTCGGCAACGACTAAGGGTAGAACCTCAGAAGCGGGCATTGCAAAGTCGTTGCCGAGAAGAAGGTCGACGCCCTCCACTGGCAGTTTCTCCACAATCCCGACATCCAATTCACGTGTCACACCATCCACCTCCAACTCCAACCGCACCAGCGGGTATGACCGAGTTGCATTAATACCCTGCACCACTACCACCCGAGCCGCATTTATAGGGTAGCCAGTCAAGTTATTCATCAGAGTCTGGGAAGCACCCGTATCACGCAAGACCTCTACTCCATGCTTGCGCCCCGCCCACATCACGCAACCCCGTCCTCTATGGTCGCAAAAAACATCCTGAGCAGGGTTCGAGCCTCCCAGGTGCTTCTGCATTGGCTGTGCCTCAGCCTCTGACGAACTGCCCCGGGCAAACTCAGAAAACTTCGGAGACACACCAATGTTGCAGGCCAAAGACACAGCTGCTGTAGGTGGTTTGCTAGGACAGACTCTTGCAAAGTGCCCCTTTTCATGACAATGATAACACTCCAACTCCCCTCTGGGCTTCCCTTGGTACTGGGAAGGGCCCGGCCCCTTCTTAAATGGGACGGTGCTAGTCTTGTGGTCAGTCTTGGTATCATAGCTCTTGTACTTGTTTGCATAATGTATATCACTAACTCGGGGGGGTGGGGCGTCACGCCCCTTGTTACCTGCCTCACTACGCTGGGCAGACCCGCACCCACGAATTAGTGATAGCCGGAGGTCAGCCATCTCAGCTGCCTCCTGTAGAGTTTTAGGGTTCTTTTCTTTAATAGTTAAAGTCATATCTGCACCAGTACACTTATAAAACTGCTCGAGCAGAAACAGCTCAGTCAACTGTTCGGCCGTCTCAGCTTTCTCAGAACGTGTCCAGTTTGTAAGTGCATCTTTTAAGTCCCGGGCATGTTCAAGAAAGGTCGCCTCCCTAGTCTTCGTAACACCCCGAAACTTCAATCGATATGTTTCTGGTTGCAACTCGTATGCCCGTAGGACAGCTCTCTTCAATTCTGGGTAGTCAATGCAAGACTCTAAAGGCAGTGCATCATAAGCCTTCAGACCCTTACCCGTAAGTCTTGAGGAGACCAGAGCTGCCCACTTCTCTTCAGGCCAATTATGCTCCCTACACTTCTTCTCAAAACGATTAAAAAATTCTGTGACTTCAGTTTCACTAAATGCCGGCACCAACTTGACTAAGTGGGACAAGGACTGTTCTCTTACTTGGCCCTCACGGCCCATCCGAATCTCTGTCGACTCTGCACGAGTCTTATCTAAATCTATTTGAGCACAATATTTCTCTGAGTCGTATCTAAGCTCAGCCTCGTGCCTCCTAACCTCAATCTCATGCCTCCTAGTCTCATTCTCCTGCTTCCTAACCTCATTCTCCTGCTTCCTAGACTCAGCCTCAATTTTAGCAAGCTCAAGTCTAAATATCATATCTGGAGACAGGCAGGAAGAGGGAGCTGCCACTACTGAAGGAGGGGGGGCAAGAACTGGGGAACCACCATACGCACCGCCCGAGGGCACTCCAATCTTCCAATTCTCATCCCTCTGTGGGAGAGTGCTAACCTCCGGCAACTGAGTGGACGGCACTGTGGGAGTCGAGTGAGAGGGGATCTGGGGAGGAACCCCTCCAAACGCCCTCTCCTCCGAAACCCCATGTCGCCCACGCAACACCCAGGAAATCAGCTCCCCCTTGGACATCCCTCCTACATTGGATAGACCCAAAACCTTGGCTATCAGGTGCAAGCCATAAACATTCACCCCAGTCAGCCTCTCCTCCGTCACATGGTACTGCTTACTCACAAAAAGTCTAGCATCCTCCTCACTAGTTACTAACGGCACCTCCTCAAATGGCATCTCTCGCTCCTCGTCAATACTAGGGCACGACATACTGAAGTTCACAAAAAATTCTCGAGACAAAAGTGTTAAACTCCCTTATGTAAGCACTAATTACTAAATTAACTGGAGTCTCTTAAATGCTCTCCTAATTGCCTTACAAAAAAAAATATTCTTCAATATGTACGCTAAAGTACGAACAAACAAATGTTGTACAACTCTGCAAAAAATTATACTGTTCACAAAATCCTAAGCAAGGTCGCCATTTGTTACGACCGGGCACTCGGGTACACTAGGGCTCTTACACAGGACTCGAGTATGGCTCGCTGCCACAACGGAAACACACGATCCCAACCCCAGAGTACTGCCAGCCGAACAAAAAACGCCACTACCCTCCAGAGTTCTATCTGCTATAACGGGGTATACAAGAACTCGGTACTAGCGTTTCACACAACAGACTAATAACAAGACGGGAGTTATCTAGTCTGGTCAACAATCAAACAAAGAAGAAAGTACTACAACACTAAAGAATAGTGTTGGCCGAAGCCGAAGTAATCCACCCTTGAACTAAGAACTTAAGAAGTCCTCCACCCTCTACTTCGGATCGGCACTATTACGTTACGTTAAACAATAGTCCTCGAGCATCAAGCAAGGAATCTTCTGATAAGTTAGATGCTTCTCGAATACTCATAAGAAGTAAGTATCGGATTTTGAACAGCAATTTAATGAATAACTCACTGGTAATTAAAGGCTTTAAATTGACATAAGAAGAATTATAAGAATAAGCAATAGGATATGGCAAACATTAAGAAGAAGTACTCCGACAATGCACTGGCAATAGCCTACTAAGATTGTGCTCGTGGGCCACTAATCTCTGAAGTAGCTAAGCGTGCCACACATGAAATCAATAGTGCATAAACAATAATATACATAAGGAGAAGCTTCAATACTATGCTGTATCTGCTGGTCGAGCAAAGTCTAGCTGGGATACATAAGGTTAAGAGACAATGGCTGAGCAAGCGGCTCGTAGCCTAGCGAGGTCCTTAAGACTGTGCGGCCAAATTACGTTAATTGACGGGATGCTCTCTTGAGAGATCCAGATCACTAGTATCTGGTTCTCTCCTGGCGATCCTCTCAAAGTCAAGCAAATGAGATAGCACAGTGTTGGGTGGCAGAGGCAAAAGCCCTCACTCGCAACACAGTGCTAAACTCCCACGGTACACAGTCAGAAAGACCACCTAGGCGTTCCACGTCTCCGTTGCAATTGTACTGGTTCAACCGCAACCTAGTACTCATAGGAAATCACAACTCAGAAACCCTATCCCCAGTCTAGCATTGCCTAAACCAGCAGAAAACAGGAACATGAATAATCGCACACAGGGAAATGCATATACGAGTGCAACAAACATCAATCAATCCTATTCTAGTTAACCCTTCCAAAAATAGGCTATCTAACAGGCACTTATCTCGTGAGAACTCAAGCGATAATACTTTGGCTGACTAAATCTGCACCAAAGGGGTCATTGGTTAAAAAGGGACGAGAAGAGAAGAAGATAGGCTGTTCAGAGAGTAGAGAAAGTTCACATCAGTCGGAAGAATATGGATAGTTGCAAGGGATATGAGAAGTCGCTCTGCCTGATGAGTTCTAAGGAAAATGCGGCGGGACCTCCCTTTTTATACTCGGCCCTCTAGTGAGCCTATCGCCAACTACTAAGGACCGCCCACTAGCAATCGTTACGTAATATTCTCTCTCAATCTGGGATCGACAAAGGATTTCCCACGCACTGAGAGGGAGGAGGGAGGAGGGAATTAGGCCTACCTGCCCGCGTGGCGCACTCACTGGCACCCGTTACATACTCTCTCTCTCCTCTCATCATTACAAATAAGTCCCACACACAACACTTATAACTAATGATATAAAATAGAACTCGTTGACTTAGAAGAAAACAAAATACATAATTATAATACTTATAGTACAACGGCTCACATAAACTAAGTTAGGAAACTCTACACAGACTACAGCCAAAGTTCCTGCCCTGACGATCCTAGCGAGAGTGGGGCCTGACTGGGCGTTCTGTACAGCATGCTCATACTCGACATGCGTCACACTGCATAACTAACAACCAACCATACAGTAATAAACTTGTGTACTTGACAACCCTAATGACGTGCCGGTTCCCTAAACATTCACTTATATCGAGTTAATTGGTTCTGCATTCCTCTCTCTCTCTCACTCTCTCTCTCTCTATATATATATATATATATATATATATATATATATATATATATATATATATATATAATTTTTTTTTTTTGGACAACCATTAGACTCAAATACAGTTGGCGACGAATATATAGGATTCTTTAGAACCAATTTGCATTTACTAATCAAGAGGCTTTTGAAAGCCGCAACAGGACACAATACCAAAATTATATCAATATAATTTGTAATGCTTTTATGCACGTACTTTTGCCTTTTGATGCTTTCCAAACTTTGACACACACACACACACACACACACACACACATTGAATAACACAGCACTCACGTCACGTCCTCACCATCAGTTTTTACCCAGAGTGAGGACGTGGTGGGATAGTAAGAGTGTCAGCCAGTGCCTGCAGGAACATCACAGGCATAGTAAAATATGAGGCTCTGGTACTGCAGAGGAAAGTGAGATGAAATATATTGTCATTATTCAGACTGGGTTACCTGTAAGGATGTTTAGACATGTGAATTAAAGATATATTTATAAATTGTGGAATGCTTTATATTTCAAACTAAGAAATCTATAATTTATTTTTTGCCAATACGATGACGCCTTTTGCATATAAATTGTTCCAATTATTATACACTTTTACTTATAAATGCGCTGTCGTACCTACAACGGAGGGCTAGTTGAATAGCACAATCCCTTTATTTCTTAAACTGTAAATATCGCACAATGTTAGCCTGAACATAATTATGATAGGCATCATATATATATATATATATATATATATATATATATATATATATATATATATATATGTTAGTAAAGCCAGGTAATACATTTTCTTTAATACATACGAGGTTGAAAGAAATGGCAATTTCTGCGTTGGAAATTTTATTATTCAAAGTTTCCAGGTCTCTGATGAGTTTTCGCTGGGTGGCAGGAAGTAGATGAAGGAGATGAGCAAAATTCATGGTGGTACAGGGTTACATTAATGTACATGATGATACAGGATATATGTCGCGTTTCACTGGACAACCAGCATTATCAAGTAAGGATAGAATGATATAAAAGGTAAACAGGAAGGGTATATATAGAGGGTGGAGGATCAGAGGAGGCGAAAATCAGGGGGCAAAAGTCTGCTATTGGTGGAGGGGTATTCTGGAGAGAGAGAAAGAGAAAACCGCTTCATGCATGCGCACTGGATGCGGGATGGTGGTCGGTTGGCGGGGTCGAAGCTGATTGGCTGCGTGTCGAGGGGCGTGGCCTAAGTTACGTAGTACGTGTGGCGCCTGCGGAAGACGAAGGTGAAGGAGGTAGCGCGGGGGGCTGCGTCAAGGGCACCGGGGGGCGAGGGGGGGCGTTAGGTCCTGTAGAAAAGTGCCTCTTGGCAGAAGGAAGGATCTGAAGGTCCAGAGTTTGGTTGTTGATGTTGGGATGTAAGGCTTGGATATATAATGCTTCGAGTATAGGTAATCTCCTTGGGTCACTTTCTTTATCGAGTATGGTGGTGTGTTTCTCTAACTCGTTGCGTGTGAGGTGGGGGTGGTTAGGGGTGAGATAGTGATCTTTGATGGCTCCAGCCTGAAGGTGATGAGTTAACCGACGTGAAAGACGAGTCTGCGTCATACCAATATAGGAATGAGCTCCACAGTCCTCATAATTACAGGTATGTTGGTAAATGACGTGATCGTCGGTCATCGGGCTCTTTATCTTGGTGGAAGCTGGTTTGTTTCGGAGAAAAAAGCTTTATCCGCACGACGGATGATGATGTTGGGGTTGTCTCTTAATTGTTTGGCAGCTTGGAAGTGTTGTTTGTTGAGAATTTTGCTATGCTGAGTTCCTCTGGTTTTGGCGGCTTCAGCGAGGAGAGTAGGTTGTAGGGCGGGAGTAGTGGTGACCTTGCCATCCTTCTTGAGTCGTAGGATGTCGTCCAGGAGGATTTCCGTTTCTAGGCGTTTCCGGTGGGGGCCAGGTTTGGAGCTGTAGTGGCAGTTGAGGCCTTTGTTGAGGAGGTCTTCTTGGTTCACCATAGCAAAATCCTCAACAAACAACACTTCCAAGCTGCCAAACAATTAAGAGACAACCCCAACATCATCATCTGTCGTGCGGATAAAGCTTCCTGCCTCGTGATTCATGACAAGGAGGAATATCTTAGAAAAATGGACGTCATCTTAAGTGACAACACCAAATTTAAAAAGATCACCCGCAACCCAACCGACGAAATCAAACGTACTGCCAACACCACCATCACCGCCATCAACGCCAAACAAGGAGGGATCCACCTTAAAAAACTCGTCGGAGAATACACCCCTGGTTATGCGTACGGAACCATCAAAACACACAAACCTGGGAACCCCCTCCGCCCCATCATCTCCCAGATCCCCACTGCCACCTACCAGATCGCCAAGGCCCTGAACAACCTCCTCACCCCCTACGTGCCCAGCCAATTCAACCTTAACTCAGCCGACGATTTTTTGGAAATTTTACGAGACGCCCCCCGTAACAACAACCACACAATCGCCTCTCTCGACGTAGAAAGCCTGTTCACCAACATGCCAGTGGATAGCACCATTGATATGATTCTACGTCGAATTTACCATTGCCCTGATACACCAACACTGAACATCCCCGAGAAGGCCCTGAAAACACTACTGGAGCTATGTACCAAGGAGGCCCCCTTCCTTTGCCCCCGGGGCAACATGTACAAGCAGATAGACGGTGTGGCGATGGGCAGCCCCCTAAGAGTTCTTTTTGCGAACTTTTTTATGGGTACCATCGAGGAAGAGCTCCTAGCTGCCCAACGACCTGCCGTCTACTGTAGATACGTGGATGACATCTTCGTGCAAATCAAGCAAGGACCTCCACGAACTACAGGAACTCCAGCGTCGCTTCATGACCTCCTCCGGACTTAACTGCACCTTTGAAAAATCTAACAATGGACAACTCCCCTTCCTCGACATCCTCGTAGCTCTGAACGACCATGGGTTCAAAACTACCGTCTACATTAAACCTACTAACACAGGACAATGCCTCAACGGCGATAGTGAATGCCCCCGCCGTTATCTTCTATCCTCCATCTCCGCCTATGTTAGGAGAGCCCTCACGCACTGCTCTACCTGGGCCGACACCCACCAGGAACTAGAAAGACTATCCCAAGTTTTAGTAAATAACGGATACTCCAACTCCGACATCTCCAGCACCATCATCCACTATCTTGAAAAATGGTACACCCAAAGCCCTCCCAACATTGACACCCCCAATGAAATTAAGATCTTCTACCGCAATTTGATGTCCTCTGAACACAAAAATGACGAGGCCGTCTTAAAAGAAATAATCTCCAAGCATGTCCACCCAACCAACCCGGAAAACAAAATCAAATTAATAATTTATTACAAATCCCCCAAGACCTCCAACCTCGTTCTCCGCAACAAACCAGCTTCCACCAAGATAAAGAGCCCGATGACCGACGATCACGTCATTTACCAATATACCTGTAATTATGAGGACTGTGGACCTCATTCCTATATTGGTATGACGCAGACTCGTCTTTCACGTCGGTTAACTCTTCACCTTCAGGCTGGAGCCATCAAAGACCACTATCTCACCCCTAACCACCCCCACCTCACACGCAACGAGTTAGAGAAACACACCACCATACTCGATAAAGAAAGTGACCCAAGGAGATTACCTATACTCGAAGCTTTATATATCCAAGCCTTACATCCCAACATCAACAACCAAACTCTGGACCTTCAGATCCTTCCTTCTGCCAAAAGGCACTTTCCTACAGGACCTAACGCCCCCCCTCGCCCCGCGGTGCCCTTAACGCAGCCCCCCGCGCTACCTCCTTCAGCTTCGTCTTCCACAGGCGCCACACGTACTACGCAACTTAGGCCACGCCCCTCGACACGCAGCCAATCAGCTTCGACCCCGCCAACCGACCACCATCCCGCATCCAGTGCGCATGCGTGAAGCGGTTCTCTCTTTCTCTCTCCTAGAATACCCCTCCACCAATAGCAGACTTTTGCCCCCTGATTTTCGCCTCCTCTGATCCTCCACCCTCTATATATACCCTTCCTGTTTACCTTTTATATCATTCTATCCTTACTTGATAATGCTGGTTGTCCAGTGAAACGCGTCGTATATCCTGTATCATCATGTACATTAATGTAACCCTGTACCACCATGAATTTTGCTCATCTCCTTCATCTACTTCCTGCCACCCAGCGAAAACTCATCAGAGACCTGGAAACTTTGAATAATACAATTTCCAATGCAGAAATTGCCATTTCTTTCAACCTCGTATGTATTAAAGAAAATATATATATATATATATATATAGAGAGAGAGAGAGAGAGAAAGAAAGAAAGAAAGAAAGAAAAAGAAAGAGAGAGAGAGAGAGAGAGACAGAGAGAGAGAGAGAGAGACTCCTCTGGAGACACCATCTCTCTCAGGTTATTTATGACTACTGCTCACAAAGAAGTCGCAAGGGAAACTTTGGTATATAATTATCAAGTATGGAACAAAATTAAAAGTATTGTGAAATAACGAGGGATGGCAACGCGTCCCATAGAAAGAACCAAGACCAATAGTAGTAACGTATACTATTGGTCTTGGAAAGAACATTAACCCTTTGAGTACCAGCGACGTGTGTTATCTTTTACTCCAGCTATATTTAGACAATTGTATGCAGCTTTGAAAGGATCTGTGGTAGCTAAAAGGGTTGATTGAGATAGTTTGAAGCCTTATTATTGCGAAGAATATCTGATCTGAAGAATATCGTCTAAGAGTTGTCAAAATATAATGAAAAGGACGTCGCCGGTACTGTATGGGTTAAATTTGGCATAAAATATTGGCCTGAATAAATATGTACACGTTCATATGCCCATACAATGTCCATACAATGCTGGCTCGCTGTCGCTCGCCAGGAAGAAATCGACACCTGGATGGGGATAAACGTCTTAAAACAGTTGGCTGAATGGGGCCGAATGGATACAAGCCAAGGAAAGAGAGAAAAAGAGAGAAAGATAAAAAAAAAGCCGGTGACCCCCCTTAAAGGGAGATATCGACTTGAGGGATTTTTTTCTGGAGCCCTTTCTCCCTCATGTTTAGCCCCATTGCTTTTGAGATTTTAAGACAGTCGCCCCATTAGTTTGGCGATTTTAAGAACTTTCGCCCCATTTCCGTCAATTTTAAGACCTTTCGTGCCATTTAGGTGTCGATTTTATCCTGGTGAGCGATAGCGACCCTGTAATTTAAGAAGAACCGGCTTTCAGCCGGTACATTTTTCTACCGAAAAATTTACAAATTTATCTTGAAAGTGGCTCAAGGGGGTGTAATCTTAAGTTTGATGAATATCTAGGGACCAAACTAAAATCCTCCTCTTAAGGTTCGTTTGCAAGATAGCATAATTGCGTAAATATTCATGTGTACGGATGGGTTCTTGAACTCCTATACTGTATCTGTGTCACGGAAAATGTGGATATTTATATATGTACAGTAGCGATAATAAGTCATGTCCCAGCTATCATTAAGTTTGGCTTGCTCTGTGCTGTAATAATGTCTCCCGGATGTTGAATAAGGTGGGTAAATGTAGGAATAGGTTTGCATATCCCCCTCGAAGTGAATAAATTAAGTTTAGATATTGCTGAAACCAATTATGGATCAACAGATACTTGGTGACGAGACATCACTTATTAGGCCGACTGTACTCCATAATTGAGACGTCCAACTTGTGTGTCCACCTTCTCTACGGACGCAAAGGCTAGATTTGTTTATTTGTTTATTATATACATCCCTCGTTGAGTTCATCCTGTACAATAATGTGCGCTTATTTAGAACATAAGAACATAAGATAAATGAAAATCTGGCCCATACGAGACAGATCCCTTCTTCCCTACATCCCTATTTGTTCATTCCTATTTGTAAGCCCATTTCACTATAGTAATATAATTTTCACAATCCGTAAAATGATTAATTATATATACAACGAAAGTATTCCCACAGTTCACAATTAATAATTCCCACAACACAACTATTGTACTGCAGACACTATACCATTCCTTCTAGTTCATCATCAGGGATCCTTAAGGGGGCTCACCTGCTTTTGTTCTCTTTCTCTCCCTCTCTCTTTGGCTTGTATCCAGTCGTCCCCATTCAGCCTACTGTTTTAAGACGTTTACCCCCATTCAGGTGTAAATATTTTCCTGGCGAGCGGTACCGGGCCAGCATATATATATATATTTATTTTGACAGCAGGCTAAATTTGTACATTTTTCGATAGAAAAATGTCTCCGGCGAAGCCGGATTTCTCCATACAATGCTGGCTCGCTATCGCTCGCCAGTAAGAAATTGACACCTGGATGAAGATAAACGTGTTAAAACAGTTGGCTGAATGGGGCCGAATGAATACAAGCCAGAGAAAGAGAGATAAGGAGAGAAAGAGAAAAAAAGCAAGGGACCCCTTAACACAGTTAACATCTTCTTCTCTACCTCTTTCACCACACCTCATCACCATCGGTTAAGATCGAAGGGGAACGTCGGAAAGCTTTCTATGATATGTATACTGAGGTGTTGCATAAGAGAGAGAGAGAGTACAAAGGAAGGAAAGAAATCAAGCAACAACAGGTCTAGTGACCCTTCTAGGCTGCTTGTCCTGCAAAACACTGAGGATCAAGTGTCCAAACAGTGGTTTAGAGTGGGAAAGGGAACATTGGAAAGGGAACTACTGCCCTGGAACTAATGTCCGTGGCAGGATTAGGAAGTTAGTAGGGGACAGATGGGTTAGTAACTGAGGGGGGGATAAAATAAAGTTATTCATTTACAAACGCAGTCAGTCGCGGGTTTGATGCGAGATATTTGTCTAAGCGGAGTTTAAATTAATCAACGGTGCTGCAGTCTATAACGTCTCGGGGAAGCCCATTCCACAAGTTGACAACTCGATTGAAGAATACATTCTTAGATTCGTGTGAGTTAAAAGATCTACCAATAATTTTGCAAGTGAAGTACTATCAATGCAATATTGTCAATGCCTTTGATGATTTTGAACACTTGAATTAAGTCACCTCTTAATCTGCGCTGGGTTAAAGGAAATAGATTTAATTCTCTAAGACGCTCTTCGTATGGTTTGTTCTTTAGGCTAGGTATAATTTTGGTAACTCTACGTTGAACTCGTTCTAGCTTGTCTATATCTTTTTGGTAATAAGGGCACCAGGATTGAACGCAGTATTCCAGAAGAGGGAGGACTAAGGAATTCTAAAGGGTTAGGATAACTTCTTTGGATTTATGCTCAAATGACCTGCCTATAAAGCCAATTATTTTGTTTGCCTTCTTAACAACTTCTGAACATTGTTGACTCGGTTTTAGGTTACTCGATATTGTTACTCCCAGATCGGTTTCTCTGTTTACATTCTTAAGCCGAGTGCCATTCATCGAATAGTTTGCTTTCTCATTTAGGTAACCGATATGTAGTACTTTACATTTATCCGCATTGAAACTCATTTGCCAAATTTGGGCCCAACATGACAATTAATCTAGATTGTGTTGCATATCGTCAACTTGTTCTTTTGAGAGTACGCTATTTGCAATTTTTGTATCGTCAGCAAATTTTGACATTGTACAGGTGAGACCCTCATCTATGTCGTTGATGTAAATTAGAAAGAGAATTGGTCCTAGTACCAATCCGTGGGGTACCCCGCTAACTACATTGGGCCATTTAGATGCCATTTAGATGCTATTTAGATATATATATATATATATATATATATATATATATATATATATATATATATATATATATATATATATATATATATATATAGAGAGAGAGAGAGAGAGAGAGAGAGAGAGAGAGAGAGAGAGAGAGAGAAAGTAAATTTCCTAGGGTAGGAAGGGACGGAGAAAGTTTGTTGTGAGAGGGGCTGGGTTATTGGAAACCTGCGAAAAAAAATGAAGGAGAGTTTCCCAATTTAGGTACGATAGTAAAGCCTAAAAGTTGTGTGGAGAGAGGAGCAGGAGACATTATCGTATGATGGGAGAGGCAGCAGTACATGGCTTGGTGGGGGGTGGGAAGGAGTAGCCTAAAAGTTGTGTGGAGAGAGGAGCAGGAGACATTATCGTATGATGGGAGAGGCAGCAGTACATGGCTTGGTGGGGGGTGGGAAGGAGTAGCCTAAAAGTTGTGTGGAGAGAGGAGCAGGAGACATTATCGTATGATGGGAGAGGCAGCAGTACATGGCTTGGTGGGGGGTGGGAAGGAGTAGCCTAAAAGTTGTGTGGAGAGAGGAGCAGGAGACATTATCGTATGATGGAAGAGGCAGCAGTACATGGCTTGGTGGGGGATGGGAAGGAGTAACCTATTTAGTTTTATTTCACTCGCAACACCAAACACCTCCCAATTTAATTAATTTGTTTTTTTATCTTTCTCTCCTTTTCTCTCTTTCCTTGGGTGGTATCCATTCGATCCCATTCAGCCAACAGTTTTGAGACGTTTATTCCCATCCAAGTGTCGACTTCTTCCTGTCGAGCGATAGCGAGCCAGCATTGTATGGAGAAATCCGGCTTCGCCGAAGACATTTTTCTATCGAAAAATGTACAAATTTATCTTGCTGTCAAAACAAAACTATATATATATATGCTGGCTCGCTACCGCTCGCCAGGAAAATATTTACACCTGGATGGGGGTAAACGTCTTAAAACAGTAGGCTGAATGGGACCGAATGGATACAAGCCAAAGAGAGAGGGAGAGAAAGAGAAAACAAAGTTAGGTGGGCTCGCCGAATGCAGATAATAGCACATCATAGATAATGATTACAAGTTACAGACTTTAAAAATAATATTAATAATCATTATAGAATTGGAGGCAGTTTGTGTATATAAACGAAGTTGAAGAGCATTGTTCGCCTTTTGGAAAGAAACTGCACACCTAACCCTGAGATTTACTACATCATTTGGGTGAAATAATCGTTAATAAAGAAACAATAATATAATAACCCTAACTATATGTACCCGAGTTAGATCAAAGTGTATTTTTGAGCGAACTTTATATCTAAATATATCTGGTGGAGTTTGTAAAGAAAATATAATTATGATTAGGATGGGTGAGAATGGTGTGGGTGTGTGTGTGTGTGGGTGTTTGAGAAAGGAGGGAGAAGCTAGAAGTTAGTGATAGTTGCCAGTAGAGAATGTAACAATATGGTATATTATTATGGCATTGTTTTAGCAAGGGGTCTAGTCTGTTGGGGATGCCTGGTTCGAAGTAGAGGATGGAGGACTTCAATAGTCTTTCAGTTAAAGGGAGGATTACTTCGGCCCAGGCCAACTGATAGACTGGACAAAATAGACTTTGGCGTTTTATATTTGTGCTACAGTGCGCTGCAGATAGGCTGTGTTGCTGATAATTTTCAAGGACACAACATCCGCCCTATTAGAAACAATGTATTAGGGAAAATAGGGACCAATAGACTCGCCATATTTTTCTCATTACAGTACGCATGGAGGAATTACGTTATCGACACTTGAAAAAACCCGATTACACCGAAAAATAACACGAAAATAATAAGTCCGGACCATAAACAAAGCTTTGCGCACAATGAATCCTTCGACTTTACCTCCTTCTTCTTCTTGTTTTGAAAAATGCGGTGAGTGCGATTCACCCAATAAATGGCGTGAGTGTTACTCAGAAAAACGAAATACCGGCAACCTGTTTTTGCCCCCTTACAGATCTACATATATGAGGATGACAATAAATCAAGGGGGGGGGGGGATTAGAGGGGGAAACGCCCCCCTCAACCCATCGTGTATCCAATGTACCCCACAATTTCCCTTACCTACTGTAAAAGCGCGATTCACCCAATAAATGGCGCAATTTGACGCTGTATCTTCAGATTGATAGATAATTGGGTAAGTTTATGCAAATCCTCCACTCAAACCGTGCAAAACAACTATGAAACACTATATTCCTTGAAGACAAAAACAAAAAACATGGTAAATAATGCCGATGTAGTCTTGTTGAACGTTACCGTGTTGCTTACCTGGGTATTATTTCTCCGCTTAGCACGAGCACTGGCACAATAATTATAAAAACCCGCTGAGTTGAAGTCGGCTTAGGACGCCTCAACGATTGTTAGGATAGCTAGGTGAGTGGTGGTTGATAGGTGTTTGTTTGATCCTTGATTCATTCGTTTATGCTTGATATTTGCTTCACTATTTTGGCATTCATTGTTGGCATGTATTTACAGTAATTTTAGTAACGTAGATTAAATTAGAGCTTTCTCTTCTTTGTGCAGCTTAGAAGGGATCCTCCTCAGTATTGCTATTCGATACTGAGTGTTGATGATATTTGTGGCTCAAGATATCTTTTCACCACAACTAGGGGTTCCAGTTTTTGCATTGTTTGTGTAACTGAACCAGTTGGGGGATTGTCTGCACCTTTGGTCCCCAGAGAGGCCTGGAAGTTGTGAATGAGCTCTTTTCTGTTGCGATAGGCTGTGTTACGAGTTGAGGCTACGGAGGTGCTGAGTATTTAATTGTCTGTGTTAGTCCAAGGACTAGAAGCCTCTACTGTCAGTCGTAACACGACACACAGAATAACTGATATATAGAACATTCCCTCGAAAGTCATCCAAGAAAAAGTCGAGCTCTCATTTCCTGCCGATATCATTTATATAATACACAAAACCTGAGAACCATTGTGAGGGGCGCCAGAGTAAAACAAAAAGGGTGCTATTAATCTTCCCACCTCAGACACCAAAGATATTTTTTAATGTTGTGAGCCCTAATAGAATCCAAACTTTTAAAATATATATAATCTTTTTGGATGTTACTTTAGAGCCAGCCAGCCAGCCTTAGAGCCAGCCAGCCAGCCTTAGAGCCAGCCAGCCAGCCTTAGAGCCAGCCAGCCAGCCTTAGAGCCAGCCAGCCAGCCTTAGAGCCAGCCAGCCAGCCTTAGAGCCAGCCAGCCAGCCTTAGAGCCAGCCAGCCAGCCTTAGAGCCAGCCAGCCAGCCAGCCAGCCAGCCAGCCAGCTCTCTCTCTCTCTCTCTCTCTCTCTCTCTCTCTCTCTCTCTCTCTCTCTCATAACTCCTCTGCCATAATCTCCTCCATCCCTCGTTAAATGTCCAGTCACGTTTGCCTTCCCCTGCATCTACAAATGATCTAGCCTTCTCCTGTCACCACCACCTTTCGTTCACTGACCCATTTCCCGGAGGTAGGAACAATTCAACGTCTCTCCTTCAACATCCCTTTTCGACACAAAACTGACGTCTTCCACCTAATATAATACTAATATAATCGTCTTCACCCCTTCATTTCCTTCTGTTGAGTCTAATATGGGGAAAAAGGGGAGAACAAAAAATGTAAATGAATATGAGTAGTATACAATTTAGAGCAAGTATTTCTAGGAGGCTAAACTAAGATACCTTACATTCTATAGTTGGACTGATTAAAATATTAGAGTAATATTTTGTAGTTTGTTTTTTGCCTACCGTATATCTTATGTCATATTAAGTAACGAGTGGCAGGCCAAAACAATTGTGTACAGTGTGGATATATAAGAAACATAACACTTTAACTGCACTGAATACTAATACGTGTTGTTAAGGACGACAAGTTAAATATAATACGAAGATTTGCATAGGGTTACAAAGAGAAAAATAATGACGGTGAAAATAATTAATGATGCTAGGGTATAATATACTGTATGTGAATAACTATTAATGCGTGTGTGTGTGTGTGTGTGTGTGTGTGTGTGTGTGTGTGTGTGTGTGTGTGTGTGTGTGTGTGTGTGTGTGTGTGTGTCATGTATAGTGTGAACAAATACTATAATTATGATAGTTTGTATATTTTATTAACTAACTGAAAAATGGCATTAAATAAGTGTGTCTTAGTGGATGGAACAATTAAATAAACATTATATATCAGTATATATTGATAACATTGATATAATTACCCTCTGAAAAGTACGAGAAGTAGATAAATAATTTACTATAATATGTTTCCTTTATTGTAATTCAATACTAATCAAAATTACTAAATATCGTGGCAGCAATGCCTATAAATCAAATTAAAAATAAACAGTTTCTGTGGCGTTTACCACTAACATTCAGCTTCGCGAACATAACAATCTCAATAAACACGAACCAATGATTGTGGTTGTTAGTGTTCTATGAAGTGATACCCATAACAAGATAATGCTGCTACAGAAGGAGAACAAACATTAACCCCTTGAGGCTCACAAAGCATGTTGACAGTCTGTTTTGGCTATTGTTAGACGATGTTATACATCTTAGGGAATCATCTGTGGAAATACAAAGGGTCAAGACTATCTGCATTAACCTTTGACTTTCATATACCCTTACTCATCTTAAGGGGGTGACCTGTTTTTGTCCTGTCCTTTTCTATCTTTCTCTGCCTTGTATCCATTTGGCCCCATTCAGCCTACTGTTTAAAGACGTTTATCCCCATCCAGGTGTCTTAATGTTTTACTGGTGAGCGGTAGCGAGCCAGCATATTTTTTATTTTTGTTTGACAGCAGGCTAAATTTGTACATTTTTCGATAGAAAAATGTCTCCGGCGAAGCCGGATTTCTTCATATAATGCTGGCTCGCTATCGCTCGCCAGGAAGAAATCGACACCTAGATGGGGATAAACGTCTTAAAATAGTTGGCTGAATGGGACCGAATACAAGCCAGAGAAAGAGAGAAAAGGACAGAAATAACAAAAAGCAGGTTACCCCCCCTTAATAAAATCGTCTTATAATGGCAAGCAAACAGAGAAGAAGTGCATCATCGATCCTCAAGAGTTGTAATACACACTCAAACACACACACATACTGTTTACATTAAGGGGGAGTAACTTGCCTTTTCTCCCTTATGTTTAGTCCCATTAGCTTTGAGATTTTAAGACGTTCAATATATAGACCATTAGTGTTATTTAGTTGTCGATTTTTTACTGGCGAGCGATAGCGAGCCTGTAACTCTAGGAGGAACCAGGCCGGGACATTTTTCTACCACAAAATGTACAAATTTATTTAGAAGAGGTGTCTAGGGGTGTTTTTTAAAGCTTGATGGAGGTCTAATGATGAAACCATAAAATATATTAACAAATTAATAAATAAACCAAAAATTACCATGCCCCCTTAAGTAAATACAACTAAAAGTATCTAGTGCCCTGGCCACAATTTATCTTCAAGCTAATATTACTGAAGAATAATTACTATAATTGTAACCATAAATTGCAGTATCTTGAACACAAAGGAGGGTCCCCAGTGTAATTATTAGGGTAATTAACCCCTTGGAGCTCTCAGACGCATTTCTTATATTATATTCTGGCTGTTATGAGACGATTATATTCAGATTAGGAAGGACATATGGAAGTCAGGGGGTTTGAATTGAGATAGTCTTCACCTTAACGCCCACCCGTCCTTCCTAAGCTGTATACAATCGTCTAATGATAGCCACAATAAACTGTCAAAAATGCGTCATGATCCTCAAGGGGTTAATAATTATAAAGACAAGAATAATTAAGCAGCATTGTGTTTGTATCCCCCCCCCCCCCCCCCACACACACACACACACACACACAACAAGTAACAGCCAGCACAGGTTAAGGGGACATGGGCCGTTGTTCTGGTCCCCTTCTTCCTCATGCTTAGCCCCATTAGTTTTCAGATTTTATGACGTTCGGCCCATTTGTTTGGCGATGTTGATACCTTTCGCCCCATTTCGTTGTCAATTTCAAAACCTTTTCGTTGTCTATTTCAAATCTTTCGTGCCATTTAGGTGTCAATTTTTGCCTGGCGAGCGATAGAGAGCCTGCATTTTAAGTGGAACCGGCCCCTACCGAAAAATGTACAAATTTATCTTGAAAGGGGGTCAAGGGGGTGTAATTTTAAGTTTGATGGAGGTCTAGGGAACAAAACTAAACACCTCCCCTTATACACCTAACCAGCTTACTTATGGCCATGAACTAGTACAACAATGACTTGATGAACCATAAGCTAACCGAGTAACATAAGTACATCATAATTATACACCAATTATATATCCCATTAATATCAGGTCATATAATACAGTTATCCTGCATACTTATCTAGCTTAACAGTAACTAAGGGGGTCACCGTTTTTTTATCTTTCTCTCCTTTTCTCTCTTTCTCTGGGTTGTATCCATTCGGCCCTATTCAGCCAACTATTTTAAGACGTGTATCCCCATCCAGGTGTTGATTTCCTCCTGGCGAGCGATAGCGAGCCAGCATTGTATGGAGAAATCCGGCTTCGCCGAGAGAATTTTTTTTGTCGAAAAATGTACAAATTTAGCTTGCTGTCAAAACAAATATATATACATATGCTGGCTTGCTACCGCTCGCCAGGAAAATATTGATACCTGGATGGGGGTAAACGTCTTAAAACAGTAGGCTGAATGGGGCCGAATGGATACAAGCCAAAGAGAGAGGGAGAGAAAGAGAAAAAGCGAGGTGGGCTCCCTTAATTAACACCAGAGTCTCCAGGTCAGTTTTATAGAGGTATAAAATTCGTGGGAATTTATAATAGTGACATGGTTTCGTTTGTAAAATAAATATCCACATAAATACATGTACAGTATAGCAACAATACACATGTAGAGCTCACCTTATAGTACTTTCACGTTCCCTCATTTCTCAAATTACTTTAACTGTGTTGGTGGTGTAATGGTTTAAGTGCTTATGTTCAGGGTGTGGTGTCCCGAGTTTGAATCCAGGGAGGACCATATGCTTTCATTAGTTTATTCAAGTACATTGGAGTTTGTAATTGATGATTAATTTTAAGAACGGGGTGTTACTTATTACTCTACACCTTTATGTTATGGTACAGTTGCCCACAGTCATGAGCTATGATGATCGTCGTGGTTTTATGTATGAACGTATAATAAAGTACCGGTATGCATGAATTGCAAGTCTACTCTACCACCAACCACATTCAATTGTTAACTGCTCATTTGCTTACATCAAAACCGAGGGGTCAAGTGCAATAGTGTATACCCAAATAATTAACACGATTATCTGGAGTTACTCGTAGAGACAGATTGAGGAATGAGGAGATACGTAGGAGAGTGGGGCAGCAGGAACATTTGTCAGTCAGAGTGGACAGAAGGATGCTGAACTGGTATTGTCATGTTGAACGAATGGAAGATGAAAGACTTACAAAGAGAATATGTGAGTCAGATACAAGGGGAGATAGAAGGACAGGAAGACCCCCATTGACATGGAGAGACTGTGTAAGACAAGCTTTTGGATGATAGAGCAATGACTATAGATCAGGCAAGAGAAGTGGTAATAAACAGTAAATGAATGGAGAATGCTTGTGAATAGATGAGTGAACACGTGGTCATTTGGGGTAAGGGGTCGGGCGGCGCAAGTTGGACTAGATAATAGTCCATCAGGCGCCTAGCCCGAGGAGACGATTTATATGAATGGTGCGCCTGGAAGTGTGGTGGGCGGGCTTGTGGCTTCGGCTCCACTGCATGTCTGCCTGCCGAGATCAGAACATCTCCGAGTGGTCGGGGGCCGGGGGAGTGATGGAGGGACCTTGGTGACCCTGGTCTCTGGGTCTTCTCCTGGATGACCTAGATGTGTGTGAATTTGTATTTTGTTTTTGTGTGTTCATTGTTTTCAGTTGTGTTTTGTGTTGTCCCTATCCTGGCTGTCTTGAGTCCCCCCCCCCCCCCACCAAAAAAAAAAGGAAAAGTGGGGATTAGGCCGGAGTATATAGATAGATAGATAAATCTGGTAATTGGATGATTACTGTGTATGTGGTTATGGTTTAGTGCACCTGTTCATCCTGTCATTGTACCTACATTCACACATCCGTGTCTGAACGGGTTGTGTCCGCGGTAATGTTCTTTTGCGATTTAGTTTATAGAGACTTGTCATGATTCTTCAAATCCTCTTAACTTATCTATGGGATGCTATGCAATGTGGATATGGTGTATACTGTATAATTATATATATGATTCGTATTGACAGACAAAACTGGTGAATTGCGAATATTTCCATTTATGTACCATTATTCAAATATATGATTAGGTGATATTTGTTGTATATACACCCTAAAATGTTTGTCAGAAAATATTTATTGTGAAAGGTCATTAAATATTAATACGGAATATGTAATAACAATATAACTGCAAATTAGGTTCAAGTTAATTTACGTGCCAACGGCAACAAAAAGAGCATTGCCATTTACAAACTGTGTTTAGCATATACTTTACTTTATGTTCACACTGAAAGGAAAATAAACAAATATTATATGCTATCAAGATAAATAATATTATATGGCTTTCAATTAGTAATATACATTAACCATGCATATCCATATAGGCCAAGTCACTCATGCATTAACACACGCAAGACAATTTAACATAATTTTGTTTTCTATGTGATTGAGGGAGGCAAAAGGCATAACTGCCTATAGCGAGTGCCTCCCCCATAGTTGAAAGAGTGACAGGGCCAAAATCAAGGGACGTTCGAGCCAAAATGCCTGGACACACGGAGTTTGAAGCAATTTAAGTCATAGGAAGCGGGAAAAACTGATTCTGGGAGAGAGTTCCAGAGCTCAGCTGTTGAGTAGAAGAAAGTTTGAGAGTAACGTTTCACTCTTGGGTTGGAGAGTTGCACAGAGTAGGGGTGGGATTGAGTTGCAAGACGGGTACCACGTGCCCTACGTAAAGGAGGTGATATGCACTGGGATAGCTCTGAGGAACACTGATTATTATAGTAGCGATAGAATAGCGAGAGAGATGCAACATTGCGGCGGAGAGAGAGAGATTGCAGAGAGTTGGTGAGTGGACGGGAGTTAATGATACGAAAGGCCTTCCTTTCAACCTTGTCTAGGAGAGCAGTGTGAGAGGAACCTCCCCACACATGTGAACAATACTCAATACAAGGGCGCACTATGCCCCTGTACAGAGCAAGAAGCTGTGCAGGGGAAAAGAACCCCCTAAGGCGGTTGAGCACACCCAGCTTCTGGGAGTCTGCCTTAGCAATACTGGTAATATGGTCCTTCCAAATGAGAGCAGAAGAAAAAGAGACACCAAGGATATTGAGAGAAGATGAAGGGTTGATTTTTGTATTGTTGAAGAATAAGGGATAGTCCGCTGGGAGATCCTGACGGGTAGATAGATGGAGAAATTGGGTTTTGGAAGCATTAAAGTTAACAAGGTTTTCTCTGCCCCAATTGGAAATAGTATTTAGATCAGAATTTAAGAGTTCTATGGCTTCATTACGTTTGTCGTTGAGGGATTGCTGGCTGGGGCGTTCTGAAAAACTAATGGAGTAGTGTAAGGTTGAGTCGTCTGAGTATGAATGGATGGGAATTAAGGTACAGTTAAGGAGATAATTTATAAAAATTAGAAAGAGAATAGAAGATAGGACAGAGCCCTGAGGAACACCGGAGTTTATAGGGTGAGGAAGTGAACAATGGCCGTCCACAACCGCGGCTATGGAACGGCCGGAAAGGAAATTAGAGACAAAGGCACAGATGGAGGGATAGAAACCGAAGGAGGGTAGTTTAGAAATTAAAGATTTATGCCAGACTCTATCGAAGGCTTTCGATATGTCTAGTGCAATAGAAAAAGTCTCACCGAAGTCCCGAAAGGAGGATGACCAAGAGTTAGTAAGATATGAAAGAAGATCACCAGTAGAGCGACCCTTAAGGAAGCCATACTGGCGATCTGAGAGCAGATTATGAAAAGAGAAATGCTTAAGAAATTTGGAAGCAAGAATAGTTTCAAAAACTTTAGACAGACAAGAAATGAGAGCAATTGGACGATAGTTGGAGGGTTGAGAGCGGTCACCCTTCTTTGGGACAGGTTGAATGTGAGCAAACTTCCAGCATGAAGGGAAGACGTTAGAGGATAGACAGAGACGAAAGAATAAGCGATTTACTTTATATTGTGAAGGGGATGCATCTTAGATATTTAAAAATAAGGATACGATATGATGAACCCATCCATCCATCCATGTAAGAACTATAGCCTAGTCATTACAATTATGCCTGATATCTTGGCCACAAACCTCTATACCTAAAACAAGGGAAATCGAGCTATCATTTCTCACATTTGAGAAGAACCAGCCAGGGAATAGCTGTGGAAATATACAGCCCATTTGACCTAGCCCTTTTTTAGTTACATATTATAAAAGGTCAAAATTGTGGAAACGATCTAAACTAAAGCACAGGAAAGTCATACAGTGTAGGAGAGGGAAGGAGGAAAGATTAAGGGAGCCCACCTCACTTTTTTTCTCTTTCTCACCCTCTCTCTTTGGCTTGTATCCATTTGGCCCCATTTAGCCTACTGTTTTAAGACGTTTACCCCCATCCAAGTGTCGATTTCTTCCTGGCGAGCGATAGCGAGCCAGCATTGTATGGAGAAATCCGGCTTCGCCGGAGACATTGTTCTATTGAAAAATGTACAAATTTATCTTTTTTTTTTTTTTTTCCAACTTACTTCCTCTCGGGCATAGGCTGAGAGCCTTAACATTCACCACTTTACAATGAACAGTGAAGCCCGTGAGGTCTTGTTCCAGTCTAGGGAGTGAGACATGTGAAGCACGTAGAGTACAACGAGCACCTGCCATTTTGCCTTCACATGAGGCACGGTGCTCACTCATGGCCCGAAACGACCCCTTCTCTGAAGCCACCTCGTTCCCGTGCTTCACTGTCTCACCCCCTACACTCGGACTCTCACACTTACACACACACAACGCCACCTGTTGAGCAGATAACTCACCAGGCACTGTACCCCTATAGCATATTTTGAATATGGGAATATTCATACAGTACTATTTAATCAGGGAACAATGAGGGTATTTTATTGACGTTTCGGTGGGCTTTGTGGTAATGCACTGATACTAGGTACAGCACAAATTCCATCCCAATAATATCTTCCCATTGATACATCGGGATTTGAACCCGGGACCTTTGGATTACCAGGCCAGTGGCAAGACCACTCCACCACACCTCCCCTTGATGTCATAACAAAAATATATATTTGCTGGCTTGCTACCGCTCGCCAGGAAAATATTGACACCTGAATGGGGATAAACGTCTTAAAACAGTAGGCTGAATGGGGCCGAATGGATACAAGCCAGGGAAAGAGAGAAAAGGAGAGAAAGATAAACAACAAGCCGGTGCCCCCCCCTTAAGGTCAGGCTGGGGTGAGAGGTGCAGGAGAGGGAGGAGGATAGAAAAATATAACATGACAATGGAGGAGGAGGAGGAGGAATGAAAATAACAAAAACAGTGGTGCTGGCCGAGGTAGAGGGGGAGAGAAGCGGAAGTTATAGACATTTGAGCAATAAGCGGAATACAAGGTTAGAACAGGGAAACACGGGCATGAATATGTAAATCGTACCACACCCACAGTGATATTGAAATGTAGTACTTCTGCCATGCTTAAAAGGGCGTTATTAATACACCAGCATCCCACATAGTTTCACAAAATTACGCATCAGTACGACATATAAAAACTGCTAAATCTTGTCAAAAAAAAAAAAAAAAACGCTAATTCAAAGAATGAAGTGTATTTAACAGTGAGAACCGAAACATATTGCGATCGATATTTGATCAGGACTAGCCTTTAGCCTGCAAGTCATCAGCCTCATTAAGTAATTTCCAAAAGTCCTCAATCATTCCTAAGCAATAGCGTCTCCTGTCATGTCAAAATATTCCCTTCAAAAGCTTGTTCATTAACTCCACCTACCTCGTTCCCGATCTAGCTATTTGCCATCTTCCATTTATCTCACTTTCATAAACCCCTTAGTCATTTTAATTCGTCTCGCTACATTTTCTCCACATAAAACACCTGGACATTTCTATCTATCTATCTATTGCCTGACGCCATGATCCCCGAAGGGATGGCCACGAACGAACCACCCCCATGCACTTCTGTCCCCAGTCAGTCGACGCCCCTCCTTCCAACCAGCACCGCCTTCATCCATATACTTCCTCACTCCATCCTTCCACCTCTCTTTCGGTTTACCTCTCCCTCTCTGTCCTTCCACCTCGCTCTCTGCATTAACACTCACCAGACCAGCATGCAGCAGACCAACACTCACCTAAGGGAGAAAAAAATAAGTATTAAGACAATATTCACCTTACATTTGCTTCGTTAAATCATTGTTTGCAATTGAAAGATAGACTCTTTTCTTAAACTAACGCAGTTACTGTAGTTAAATGTATGTGTGTTCTATGTGTGTGTGTGTGTGTATGTTCTCTTACATGATGAAAACATCAAATTAATTCAACAGAATGTCCATTATGGAATCTGGATAAACTGCTAGATAATCTAATGTATTTGGTCGAAGTATTAAATATTAATTTTCATAGGACAATGTGTCCTTTTCAAGGTTCCATCAGGGAACAACAACTATTTGCCAAAATTATTTTTAATTTAGATTATCTATATGCTTCTTGCTAGCTCTTCTTCTATTAACAACATTATCTATATGCTTCTTGCTAGCTCTTCTTCTATTAACAACATTATCTATATGCTTCTTGCTAGCTCTTCTTCTATTAACAACATTATCTATATGCTTCTTGCTAGCTCTTCTTCTATTAACAACATTATCTATATGCTTCTTACTAGCTCTTCTTCTATTAACAACATTATCTATATGCTTCTTGCTAGCTCTTCTTCTATTAACAACATTATCTATATGCTTCTTGCTAGCTCTTCTTCTATTAACAACATTATCTATATGCTTCTTGCTAGCTCTTCTTCTATTAACAACATTATCTATATGCTTCTTGCTAGCTCTTCTTCTATTAACAACATTATCTATATGCTTCTTGCTAGCTCTTCTTCTATTAACAACATTATCTATATGCTTCTTGCTAGCTCTTCTTCTATTAACAACATTATCTATATGCTTCTTGCTAGCTCTTCTTCTATTAACAACATTATCTATATGCTTCTTGCTAGCTCTTCTTCTATTATCTATATGCTTCTTGCTAGCTCTTCTTCTATTATCTATATGCTTCTTGCTAGCTCTTCTTCTATTATCTATATGCTTCTTGCTAGCTCTTCTTCTATTATCTATATGCTTCTTGCTAGCTCTTCTTCTATTATCTATATGCTTCTTGCTAGCTCTTCTTCTATTATCAACATTATCTATATGCTTCTTGCTAGCTCTTCTTCTATTAACAACATTCATGAAATAATAGGTATAGTATCATCTCAATCAGAAAATATAAAACAAATATCTTATGTTCAAACTCTTTTTGACCTATATTTTTTCCGAACATAATTAACATTACTTCATCAACTACAAACCCCAATGCACTTGAATAAACTGATGAACGCATATGGTCCTCCCGAGATTCGAACTCGGGACACCACACCCAGAACATAAGTATCCATAAACCATTACACCACCACACCACTGTACAAAAGTAACATAACAAGTGAGCTAAACAGTTGAACTTTACTATACAGCCTCACTGGAACATCACTTAAGGGAGCCCACCTCGCTTTTTTCTCTTTCTCTCCCTCTCTCTTTGGCTTGTATCCATTCGGCCCCATTCAGCCTACTGTTTCAAGACATTAAGGGGGGTCACCGATTTGTTTTATCTTCTCTCTTTTTCTTTCTTTCCCCCATCCAGGTGTCAATGTTTTCCTGGCGAGCGGTAGCGAGCCAGCATATATATATTTTGTTTTGACAGCAAGCTCAATTTGTACATTTTCGATAGAAAAATGTTTCCGGCGATGCCGGATTTCTCCATACAATGCTGGCTCGCTATCGCTCGCCAGGAAAAAATCGACACTTGGATGGGGATAAACGTCTTAAAACAGTTGGCTGAATGGGGCCGAATGGATACAAGCCAGGGAAAGAGAGAAAAGGAGAGAAAGAAAAAATAAAATAAAACGGTGACCCCCCCTTAATGTTTGGACGTGGGATAACATTATATTGGTCCCGCAGAACAACACTATACACTATCAGGACGCAGATATTGTTCGCACTGTTCTTGACCTCTTGGGATATATAATGCTGATGACTTACAGTATGGTGTGGTAATCTACTTTTGGTTGGAAAATAGGGAGAAAGGCCATTAGAGAGAGAGATTATAGTTAGCCTATCGCTTCTTCTGTCATTACTATGCTGCCCTATTTATATATATATATATATATATATATATATATACAATATTTATATAATTTTCGCCGATAACTATACGCAGCAACCTACTGGCTCACACACGCACTATTTCTTTACCCTTTGTTCGGCCACCCCAGTAATGGAATATTACAACCTATCTTGTGTCTTTCCAACCCACTTTCCTTTCATTAGAGTTTTGCTCCGGGTTGTCTTTGTTTTCTACACAATCCCTTTGGTACACTCGGATACCATAGTTTCTAGCCCACATATACATATTCGTGACTACACCTATTTCTAATTACGGAAGTATATCTCTGGAAACGAATCTATTAATATATTTGTGTTTATATCAACTATAAAACTCTATATATTTATTATTGAAAAGCAAGTTCTATTCAATAATAAATCCTGGTAGATATAATTGCATAAAGATAATTATTGGGGGTCCACAAAGGCTTATGAGTGGGCTAGAGACTATGGTATCCGAGTGTACAACAATATCACTATTTGCAATATGTTCATTGCTTACATTAATTTTCACACTAAATTACAGTGCATATTACGGGTACGAAAATGAATGATACAGTATGTCAGTAGTTATGAAATGCTCTGTTTCAGCTACCGTTTCATTATGTATTACTAATATAACTACTTCAGCCTTCTTGTTCATATTCAGATTATCTCTATTCAAATCTTCTCACTCTCTTTTGTCCGTCACATCTCAATGAACCTTCTTTTAGTGAAAATTAGACTGATGGAACTCCCTCCACACTCCAACAAATCTTCACCAGTTAAATGGAGACTGGCCGTTTGTTTGGTCTATTAATTCATTTATTCATATATTTTTTTTAGTTTCCTCCCTAGACCTCCATCAAGCTTAGAAAAACACCCCCTAGACCCACCTTCAAGATAAATTTGTACATTTTTCGGTAGAAAAATTTCCCGGCCGAAGGCCGGTTCCTCTTAAAATTGCAGGCTCGCTATCGCTCGCCAGGAAAAATTAGACACCTAAATGGCACGAAAGGTCTTAAAATTGACAACGAAATGGGGCGAAAGGTGTTAAAGTCGCCAAACTAATGGGCCGAACGTCTTATAATCTCTAAACTAGTGGGGCTAAACATTATGGAGAAGGGGGTCCAGAAAAACAGTCTGCCTCCCCTTAGCAACGAGATGACGTTCCTGGAGTCACCCAATTGTACCCTTACATAATTACTATGTAAGTGCATAGATTATAGTAATATAATACGAATGTTCATACTACTGCACATGAACATTGGGAATACAAACACATATGAGATACAAAGCCATGAGGTGAGGTACAGACAGATAAGAGGTGGTGCCTATGCTCTTCCCTACCTGATATCTTCAAAGTTCTTATTTTGATTCTCCAACAATGCAGCGCAATTCACGCACCCTTAACCCATACAGTACCGGCGACGTTTTTTTTTTATTTGACTTCAACTACATTTAGATGATTTTATGAAGCTTAGGAAGGATATATGGTAGCTGAAAGGATTAATTGAGATAGTCTGTAGCCTTTCAATTGGTAGACGTCCTTCCTAAACTGAATACAATCGTCTAATAGTTGCCAGAATATAATGCAAAGGACGCCACCGGTACTCAACAGGTTATATACTACTATCAGCACATTCACTGTATAATTACACACCTAATAAATACAATTTACGTCAATAACATTATACTGACCGTGGTATATGATGATAGATAATAACATGACAAAATACTATTGTTATCATTTAGGAATATTTGTCTCCCTCTCTCTGGTTGTGGGTGAAGAGAGAGCCATCGGCTTTGCTAGCCTTATCTACCACTTAGTAACACATTTTGTTAGAATTAAGTTCGAAAAGCCTAGTAGGGATATCATGGTCTGTGCAGTCTGCGTATCTATGTAACTTTATGTAACTCTCTCTCTCTCTCTCTCTCTCTCTCTCTCTCTCTCTCTCTGTCGGCCTAGCACTTCAGCACACACACACACACAGTTAAGCAGCTGCAGCCCGACATGGCTCACTTAAACAGGCTACACATTAGAAGCGAAGCATGGACGTTGGTTGAGAGACTCAGACCAAGAGTGAGAGCAGTGGAAATGAATTACTTAAGGAGTGCGTGCGGAGTTACATGGAGGGATAGACAGACTAATGAGGAAGTAAGAAGGAGGTGTGGTGTGGAGGTAGATGTGCTGGAAAGTGTGAAAAGGAACAACTTGAGATGGTTCGGCCATATGGAACGTATGGAAAGCGAGAGAATGACTAAGAGGGTGTACGAGAGCGAGGTGGAGGGACAGAGGGGGAGAGGTAGACCGAATATGAGGTGGAAGGATGGAGTGAGGAACTACATGAACGAAGGCGGTGCTGGTTGGGAGGAGGGGCGTCGACTGACTGGGGACAGAGGTGCATGGGGGCGGTTCGTTCGTGGCCACCCCTTCGGGGATCACGGCGTCGGGCAATAGATAGATAGAGACATTAGTACTAATGACATTCTGGGCGCTCAACTAATTGTGGTGTTGGCTTATTATGTTTGTTTAGAGAGAGAGAGAGAGAGAGAGAGAGAGAGAGAGAGAGAGAGAGAGAGAGAGATAATCGTCTATTTAACTGTTTACTATTTACTTATTGCAATCACAACAATGCAGTGCAGCCAATCAAAATATGCAGTTAAATATACTACTAATAATATGCAAGTGCTCTGGTTACAATTCTGAAAAATAAGTACCGGTATTCGACAACATTCAGAATAGAGCACAACTTGTTAGGAACATGTTTCCTTTTATCAATTTTATATGCATTACTAAATTGAGGGAATTATTTTGCTTATGACCTGACGAGCGATAGCGAGCCTGTTATCTAGGAGGAATCGGTCTTCCGCCGGGACAAGCACTGAACAAAAAAGTTATATATTTATTATATATTTATTATATATATATATATATATATATATATTATATATATATATATACTGTATATATATATATATATATATATATATATTATATATATAAGCTATATATATCAGTCACAGTATTTGCCAAGGTTCATGTTTTGGCAACTGTACACGGGGAGTTCATTAGTATCCAAGATTGGCGACCTAGAAACAATCTATTAACCCCTTCTGTACCGGCGACGTATTTTTAATTCTATTATAGCTATATCTAGACGATTTTGTGCAGTTTTTTAATACTCTGTGGTAGTAAAGGGTTAATTGAGATACTGCTAAGCCTGTTACTTGCTGGAGGCCCTTTTAAACTGAATAAAATAGTCTAAACATAGCTAAAATATAATAAAAAAGACGTCGCCGGTACGGAAGGGTTAACACAACACACTGCAGGATGAAACGTAATTACAAGGACTGTAAAGGAAATACCCGTGGTAGCATTTCTCGCTTAAGTACTAAACCAGGAAGTAATTATTAGTGAAGAAGGGTTGTGCAGGACTTCTGGCGTAAGTGTTTGTGAGAGCTTGTGTATGTGTAGCAATGTGTTAGTGTTGGGAAGTACAGTACTGACAATATTTCAATACCGGTACGTATGTGTGTGGAGAGAGAGAGAGAGAGAGAGAGAGAGAGAGAGAGAGAGAGAGAGAGAGAGAGAGAGAGAGAGAGAGAAGAGAGGACTAACTAAAACTACAGATTGAGGATGTGAACAGTGAGAAGAGAAAAAATTGGATTTGTAACTTATTAACTTATAAGATGGTGAACCAATGTATGAGGTTGGAAGGTAGGGAGACGTGGAGGAAGGTAGGGAGACGTGGTGGAAGGTTGGGAGAGGTAGTGGAAGGTTGGGAGAGGTAGTGGAAGGTAGGAAGACGTGAAGGAAGGTAGGGAGACGTGGAGGAAGATAGGGAGACGTGGAGGAAGGTAGGGAGACGTGTAGGAAGGTAGGGAGAGGTAGTGGAAGATAGGGAGACGTGGAGGAAGGTACGGAGACGTGTAGGAAGGTAGGGAGACGTGTAGGAAGGTAGGGAGACGTGGAGGAAGGTACAGAGGCGTGTAGGAAGGTAGGGAGACGTGTAGGGAGACGTGGAGGAAGGTAGGGAGACGTGTAGGAAGGTAGGGAGACGTGTAGGAAGGTAGGGAGACGTGGAGGAAGGTAGAGAGGCGTGTAGGAAGGTAGGGAGACGTGTAGGGAGAGGTAGACAGGGAGGATTATACGAATGCAAAGTCAGATACCGGTACATTATTATTAACATTGTTATTAACACCAATAATCCCCCAAATGAAATTAATGAAAGCATATGATTATTCAAGGATTCGAACCCAAGATATCACATACTGAGCTTACACGCTCTAACCATTACACCAACAAGTAGAGATAACAAGAAGAGGTAGAGGCAGGATATTTCGTCTGCTAGTTCCAAATAGTTGTTTTAAAGATATATATTTATCTATTCATTAGTATCCTCGCTAGGTCTCTATCAATCTTACAAGAAACGCCCCCAAGTCCCCTCTTCAAGAGAAATGTCTACTTTTTTCAATAGAAAAACGTCCCGTCCGAAGGGCTAGTTTCTCTTATAAGTACAGGCTCGCCATCACTCGCCAGGAAAAAATCGACTCCTAAATGGCCCGAAAGGTCTTTATATTGACAAAGATGTGGAGCGAAAAGTATATCACCAAACTAATGGGGCTAAACATGAGGGAGAAGGGGGTCCAGAAAAATTATCCCCCCTTATATACTGTATATATATATTACATATACAGTATATATATATATATATATATATATATATATATATATATATATATATATATATGTTAGTAAAGCCAGATAATACATTTTCTTTAATACATACGAGGTTGAAAGAAATGGCAATTTCTGCGTTGGAAATTTTATTATTCAAAGTTTCCAGGTCTCTGATGAGTTTTCGCTGGGTGGCAGGAAGTAGATGAATGAGATGAGCAAAATTCATGGTGGTACAGGGTTACATAAATGTACATGATGATACAGGATATACGACGCGTTTCACTGGACAACCAGCATTATCAAGTAAGGGTAGAATGATAAAAAGGTAAGGTAGGTAAACTGTGAGGTAGAGTCCCACAAGTGTAGAAAGTAGAGGTTGAAGTTGAAGGTAAAGTGGTGAGTATGAAGAGTTGGAGAGATGAAAGATGGTGGGCTAACCACCTTGCTATTATTAGGTGAAGTTTCGGAGCATTCGTTTCACTCTTGCATTTAATTCCCTATGCTCGTCGAAGACCATTGGCATAGATGGTAGTGGAGATGGTGGTGGTTGAACGGAGGTGTCAGGCTGGAGGTTTGAGGTGGTCCGAGGTGTTGTTGGAGTTGGAGTTGCTGGTGCTGGCGGAGTTGTTGTCAGCTCCTCAGCTTTCCTCTTTTGCAGGCTCGGTGTTGAAGTTGCTGCCTCCATAGGTGGTGCTGGAGTCTTGTCCTCTTCAGTTAAAAGGTCGATGAAGGGAGCCAGAGTCAGGACCTTCGGCTTGGTGGGTGCTGGTGGTGATGGTGCAGGCCGCTCTGAAGGTGGTGGTGGGCAGTTTTTCCTATTCAGAGGGTGAGGCAGGAGAAGTTTTGGAGCCGGTGTGTTCCTCTGCCTCGGTGTTCTCTGGTGGCTCCCTGGAAGGTTGGCTGGGATGGATATTACAGGGAGGTTGTTCTCCTTCAGGAGGGCGGGCAGAATCTGCTGCAGGAGGGAGGTGTCGTCTCCAGCCAGAGCCATAGCCGTCCTAATAACCACATCTATGATGGAAAAAGATGTGGTATTGGATTTTGGGCTCGGCCTGGTGGGTCTCCTGTTGGTTAACTCCTTCTGCCCCTCCTTCAGGAGGTCCCTGGCGTGAGTGGAGCCCTTGACAGCGGCGCCCTTTGGTCCCGTCATCTGTGTGGCTTCAGGACCTCTGGGAGCAGCCACTGCCACAAATTCCACCCTTTCTCCATCACCAAGGGAGGGCACAGCCTTAAGGGGGTTGTTTTTCTTGATGGCACCCTTGTGGGTGAAGATGTCCTTGGTGCCGTCGTCAGGGGTGATGAAGCCATAGCCCTTCTTCACATTGTGACCATTTTACAAGTCCAGCAAGGATGGGAGTTGCTGAACTCATGGTGAATGGTCGGTTGTGAGAGAGAGAGGCGAGGTAGTGGTAGAGGAATAAAAATCGAATGATAAAAAGGTAAACAAGAGGGTGGAGGATCAGAGGAGGCGAAAATCAGGGGGCAAAAGTCTCCTATTGGTGGAGGGGTATTCTAGGAGTGCAAAAGGGGGAACCACTTCACGCAGGCGCACTGGATGCGGGATGGTGTTGGTCGGTTGGCGGGGTCAAAGCTGATTGGCTGCGTGTCGAGGGGCGTGTCCTAAGTTGCGTGGTACGTGTGGCGCCGGCAGAAGACGAAGCTGAAGGAGGTAGCGCGGGGGGCTGCGTCAAGGGCACCGGGGGGCGTTAGGTCCTGTAGGGTAGTGCCTTTTGGCAGAAAGAAGGATCTGAAGGTCCAGAGTTTGGTTGTTGATGTTAGGATGTAAGGCTTGGATATATAACGCTTCGCTTCGAGTATAGGTAATCTCCTTGGGTCACTTTCTTTATCGAGTATGGTGGTGTGTTTCTCTAACTCGTTGTGTGTGAGGTGGGGGTGAGAGAGTGGTCTTTGATGGCTCCAGCCTGAAGGTGAAGAGTTAACCGACGTGAAAGACGAGTCTGTGTCATGCCAATATAGGAATGAGGTCCACAGTCCTCATAATTACAGGTATGTTGGTAAATGGCGTGATCGTCGGTCATCGGGCTCTTTATCTTGGTGGAAGCTGGTTTGTTGCGGAGAACGAGGTTGGAG
>JBAKBP010024313.1:0-35406 GCA_037953745.1 Lithodes maja
CCTGTTTCCGTGCTCTTTTTCATGCATTAACAAGAGCCAGAGCGTAATACAATTATGTATCCCTGAAAGGATGATAATTGAGCTTCCCAATGACACCAGAATCATCCTTCTACGACCACGCGTTCTCTTGCAACGATCGTGCATGACGAGTGCAAAATCCCTAAAATACGGTAATTTCCTTACATAATTCCCTGTGTAGCGAGGCAGTGAGTGTGGGTGTGTGTGGAGTAGGGCCCAGTGCTGGCGCGAGAGCCGTGCCGAACGGTCAGAGCCGACCTACGCTCCTCCCACCGCTCGTCTCTCTCTAAGAGCCAAATATTGCTCAGAATTGCACACCGCCTTAAGTCGGTCCCCGCCACATAGTCCTTTCTTCTCTAGCCCGACTTAAGTCCACCCCCGCCAGACAAGGGTTAAGGCCGGATCACCTAGTAGAGATCGCAGGGTCTGTGTTGTCTGAGTATCTTGTGTAACCCTATGTAACACACACACTCTCTCTCTTAGTCATTTATTCGTTTTCTCTTCCCCCTTCCGAATTCTTCTATATCGTGTTGTTTATTTATCGTCTCTCCATTTGCTTACTTTTACTTTATTATATTAATTTACTTTTAATTTAGTTTAACTGTAATATTAGTTTTAATTTACTTGATAGTATTCCTTTAATATATTTGTTTATTTTTACTTTACTTTTTGCGTTATTTATTTATTGGACTTTACTTTCTACTTTACCTTTAACTTTCTACTTTAGTTTACCTTTATTATATATCTTACCTTTACTTTACTTAAGGGGGATGGGTGTATTTATTTACATATTTATTTATCTATAGGACTATAATATATTTCTAGTTTCCTCGCTAGACCTCCATCAAGCTTAAAACAAGATTACAAAAAAAAAAAAAAAAAATCAAGATTTATTTATACATTTTTGTCGATAGAAAAATGTCCCGGCCAGAGGTCGGTTACTACTACTATATTACAAGCTCGCTATTGCTCGCCAGGGTAAACAATCGACACCTGAATTGTACGAAAAGTTTTAATATTGACAATGCAATGGGGTGAAAGATCTTAAAATCGCCAAAAACAATGAGCCGAGCATCTTAAAATCGAATAACTTATGGGGTTAAACATGAGGGAGAAGGGAGTCCAGAGAAACCCTATAACCTCCCTTAACTGATGATGATGGTGATGGGCTGGTCTATCAGAGTGAGAACTGAGCGATCTCTGCCATACCCATAGCTTACTCTGACTGTTCCTTTAACTTATATATTTTCTAGATCTCAAGTGACGGCATCTTTTCCGTGGATTGACCTTCCAATCTACCAAGATTGGAAGCCAAAGCGTCACATTTTTCCCTTGCCCCTCAACTTTCTCTTCATAATTGCTGAGGGGCACAGGGCCCTGGGTGGGGCTTTGGTTTCCCGGGCGTTTCCGCACCCTCCTCAGCTCCCCGCCATGGAGTGGCTTCGGTCACCCAGGCTTTATTGTGGTCGGCAGGGAGGGTTCTGTGGGGGCGCTCGGTTATGGCCTTGGAATTGCTCGGGGCCTTGGGGCTGTTCGGCCAGGCAGCTTGGGGAACAACAACAACAACAACAACCTCCCTTAACTTTTGACTAACCACTATGGATATTCTCTTAGTGTACACATATAACCCACACTACAGTAGATGGCCATGCAGTCGTGAGGTTCTGGTGCACCCAAGTAATTAAAATGTAAGCTGTATTTCGGGTTAAGGGGGGTCACCTGCATTTGTTCTCTTCTTTTCTCTCTTTCTCTGGCTTGTATCCATTCGGCCCCATTCAGCCAACTATTTAAAGACTTTTATCCCCATCCAGGTGTCGATATCTTCCTGGCGAGATATAGCGAGCCAGCATTGTATGGAGAAATCCGGCTACGCCGAAGACATTTTTCTATCAACAACTTTACAAATTTAGCCTGCTGTCAACACATTTATAAATATATACTGGCTCGCTACCGCTCACCACGAAAATAACCGACACCTGGATGGGGATAAACGTCTTAAAACAGTAGGCTGAATGGGGCCGAATCGATACAACCCAGAGAGAGAGAGAGAGACTGAGAACAAACGCAATAAATAGAAAACGAGGTGGGCTCCCTTATGCTGGGGTCACACATTCACGTATATGCTCCCGTATGCTCCCGTACGAAGGTTTATTGGTAGTTGGCAACCGAATACGTAAAACGTAAGGGCTTAGTACGCAAAACTTAAATGAAATTGTGTCTAGTCGTGGGGGTTGGTACGCATGGCGGGTGTAGCCACGCTGGTCTTGTAGGTGGTTGGTGCGGCCAAGGTCGCCCGGTATCCTTTGGATTGCGAATCGGATACGGGGCTCGTGCTCACGTATGTAAAAAGTTGGGAATGCATACGTTTTACCTGTCTAGCTGCTACGTATTACGGGTGCAGCCACGTAAAACGTAGCAGCTAGACAGGTAAAACGTAAGTTTCTTCCGCCAATCGTACAATGTTCACGTAAAACGTGAAAGTGAAAGTAAGTCCGGCCGCATCTGGCATCACCGCCACACTACGTGTTGGCGGGAAGATGCGGCACCGTTGTATGGTGGAGTCACGGGGGACCAGCGGGGGACACTCCGTCACACCTCTCACCACACCGGAGCAGCAACCAACAAGCCCTGCCACCCTCTGCACCCTGCCGAAAACAAATCGTAGCAGCGAAACGACTGCACCTATGGCTTTCATATTTTTACCACATGTACCTTACCCTTTAGGCTACCCACCACAAAAATCCCAAATCCCTCCTCCCACCCACTCGTTGACTGTCGGTCCCGTCAGAAGGAAAAAAAAGGAAAATCTGTGGCGGCGAAACGACTGCACCAATCGGGTCCATATTTGTGTGACAAGTCCCTTACCCTTCTGCCTTCCCCCCACCACACCCCCAACCACCTCCAACCACCCACTTCCAGCGTATCCGTACGAAGATAAGGAAAAAAAGAAAAATCTGTGGCGGCGAAACTACCTCACCAATCGGTTCCATATTTGTGTGACAAGTCCCTTACCCTTCTGCCTTCCCCCCACCACACCCACAACCGCCTCCCACCACCCACTTCCAGCGTATCCGTACGAAGATAAGGAAAAAAAGGAAAATCCGTGGTGGCGAAACTACCTCACCAATCGGCTTCATATGTGTAACACAAGTCAATTACCCTTCTACCTTCCCCCAACCAACCCGAAAACCACCCTCCCATCACCCTCCCACCCATACATTCCGATACCATAAAAGTCTCTGTAGTCTATAGTGTCTTTTCAGCTACTTTCGGGACCATCGGGGACCTGATTTCTGGCGAAAATGGACAAGGGGAGTGTTTTTTTTACCATTATCCTTCCTTTCTCTCCCAACTTGATAGATTTAGCCAAAAAAAAACAAAAAAACTCTGGCACTGGCAGAAGCACACCGTCAAAATTGGCTGGCACTCAGCGGGTGAATGGTCTTTCCTCTATAAAGGGAGTTCACAAAATTGAACTCCTCCAGGATGAATTCCGTGATGTTGTTCATGGTGCCGATGAAGGACTGGGAATGGGAATGGTGTGGCCATTCCTGCCCTTTTGTAGTTCCCAGATTCCAACCCAGACCTACGTGGTTGACAAAGACTGTCTTTGTCTGTGTTTGGACAGACGGGTGTGCCTACGATTGTCCGGACACGGTCCACGTAATGCCTACAAACTCACAAGACGTACGGCCTCAGCTACGTAGGTATTGCGGGGGCGTGACCATGGGCGTGGCCTGTGTTCCGCAAATCGGGCAGCCCAGGCGGACTAACGGGGACATGCTTACGCAAGTCGCAAGCACGTACGTAGCTCCATACGACTACATTACGTCTGACGTAACACTGGCCCCGTTACGGTACGTATGTCGGGTAGTGCAATAGTCTTCCTCTATACGGGCGTACACGGCCGGACTACGCCCGTCATTACACAAAATTAGCGATCACGCCTGACGGGAGCATACGGGAGCGATATACGTGAATGTGTGACCCCAGCATTAAGCAATATCTAGGAGTTTATTAAAAGGTGTACCACGTTACTCTCTTTTCTTTCACAATTACTCTTCACACTATCATTATGTGTCGGTCTTAGGCTTTACGAAAGCATTGTAATTCACCATATTTCCGTATTTTGGTATTGTGATATATAATTAATTGATAGTCCATACTTTAAGTTTAGCAATGCAATATCTGTTGCAGTAATTTCACAGCATGTAATTTTTGGGATTTTATGAAATAATTGTAATTTTCTACAGCATTAGGTTTCCTATATGTGCATGTATCTGTTGATTTAGATCCGCCTTGTGATATAATAAGTTTATCTGGAACTTCGCAATAAAGTAGTGAAGATAGACAATATATATATTTACAGTATAATATATACTGTATTATATCATGTGTGCTTGTGTACATAACTTGCTCTGGCTCTCTATATTTCTTTCCGTTTTTGTGAAATTTTATTTTATGGAATTCGTATTTGTTTCTCACTCGATTTGTTTCCCTTTCTGGCCCCCTTTACTCTCTGTCTCACTCTTTCGTTATTCTTTATTTCCAGTCAATTGTTCTCTCTCTCTCTCTCTCTCTCTCTCTCTCTCTCTCTCTCTCTCTCTCTCTCTCTCTCTCTCTCTCTCTCTCTCTACTTATTTACTTACTTTAGCGTTCTTGTTTGTCTTGTGTTTTCAGCTACAGTTATTGTTTGCATGTGTTTTCCAATTGTCTTTATTTTATTTAAGGCTTTTTATTACTTGACTCTTGCTAGGATTTCTGATTCCCAATGTTGTCTCTATTATAGTATCCCTATTTTAGTTCACTTGTTCAATTCGACGGTAATAAACAGCATACTATATTGTGTCCTGACAGGGATACCTTTAGTTTAATTACTTCAACCTCTGCAGTTGTATTTAAGCGAGTTGTGAGCAGAAAACAAATTTTGGAGAGGTAATTATGAGATTAAGATAACGTTCCATTTATGAATACTATATGGCAATCCCCGGACCTGAAAGGGTTAATCGCCTTACATTTGTTCCGGTAGTGGTCTTCCGAAGCGGGTTTAAAACTTGTATGTATGCATTGTATTATATTTAATTTCCATTAGTATTACGAATGTTACTTTGTTCATACTTACTTAAAAAGACAGATGTGTTGTGCTTAAGGGGAGATATCCACTTGAGGGATTTTTTTCTTGACCCCTTTCTCCCTCATGTTTAGCCCCATTGTTTTTGATATTATAAAACGTTTGCCCCATTAGTTTAGCGATTTTAAGAAGTTTCACCCCATATTAAGACCTTTAGTGCAATTCAGGTGTCAATTTTATCCTGGCGAGCGATAGCGAGCCTGGCATTTAAGAGGAAGAGTAATTTAATTCGGCCGGGACATTTTTCTACCGAAAAATGTACAAATTTATCTTGAAAGGGACTCAAGGGGGTGTAATTTTAAGCTTGATGGAGGTCTAGGGAACACACTAAATACCTCCCCTTAACTGCTATGTATTTCACGCTTGGCATGTAAAAACGCTTTTCCAGTTTATTCTGGCTAACATTAGACGATGCTATGCAATTTTGGAAGTACAACCCCCTCCACTAATAGCTGGTACTCTAGTTTATGATCATTTTAAGATAGCGAACGTTAAGTATGGGAAAACACTCACCTGGATTACAGTATACCCCTTCTGATTCCAGTTACACGTAGACGATATCAGGAAGTTGGGAAGGATATATGGTAGTTAACCCCTTCAGACTAATATGACGCAGAAGTTGTCAGATCAGCAATAAGAAATAGAGTTCTCTCACTCTTATAATTACCTTTCCAAAATTAGTTTTCTGCCCACAGCTAACTCAAAGACAACTGCAGAGGTTGAAGTAACTAAACAAAAGGTTTCTAAATACCCCTGATGGTAACAAAGGCTTTAAAGTATCCCTAATCGGCTCAAAATCGTGTCATATGTCGGAGAGGGTTAAAGGGATTATTTGAGATAGTCTGTAGACTTTTAAGTTGTACATTCTGTATACTTCCTGAGGTTAATACAAATATTTAATAATTGCCAGAATACAATGCAAAGTATGTCACCGGTACTGAATGGGTTAAAAGTATGTCACCGGTACTGAATGGGTTAAAAGTATGTCACCGGTACTGAAGGGGTTAAAAGTATGTCACCGGTACTGAATGGGTTAAAAGTATGTCACCGGTACTGAAGGGGTTAAAAGTATGTCACCGGTACTGCATGGGTTAAAAGTATGTCACCGGTACTGAAGGGGTTAAATGTATGTCATCGGTACTGAATGGGTTAAAAGTATGTCACCGGTACTGCATGGGTTAAAAGTATGTCACCGGTACTGAAGGGGTTAAATGTATGTCACCGGTACTGAATGGGTTAAAAGTATGTCATCGGTACTGAATGGGTTAAAAGTATGTCACCGGTACTGCATGGGTTAAAAGTATGTTACCGGTACTGAATGGGTTAAAAGTATGTTACCGGTACTGAATGGGTTAAAAGTATGTCACCGGTACTGCATGGGTTAAAAGTATGTCATCGGTACTGAATGGGTTAAAAGGAATGTTTCAACAATTGGCATTATGTTTTCAATATATTCTGTACCACTTATATATACAGGCGATTCGCCTTGTAAATAATTAACCCCTTGAAGATTATGACACGATTTGGCAGTCTATTCTGGCTATTATGAGACGATATTATTTAGATTAGGTAGGGATTAGTCAGAGAGTTAATTTAGACAGTCTTTGCCCTTTTAATGCCCCCCAGTCCTTCCTAAGCTGCATAAAATCGTCTAATGCTAGCCAGAAGCAACTGTTAGAGTGCATCATGATTATCTTGGGGTTAATTGATGTTCACAGCTGTTCTTCCTAGAGTGGCCATCTTCTTCTGTCTACGTCATTTTGGTACCTCGATTGTTAAAGAACGTTAGTAAACATTTAATGATCGTCCTCGAAACGTTAGTATATATATATATATATATATATATATATATATATAATGAGCCGTATAAACGTCAATAAACTTTTTACGATAGTCCTTAAACGTTAGTATAATATGCTTAATGACAACCCGAGCAATGTCTGTTAAAGCTTAGCAAATGTTAATACATAATAATGATAGTCCTAGAAACGTTATTATATATTTAGTGATAGACCTAGAAACGTTAGTATATATTTAATGATAGTGCTGGAAACGTTATTATATATATAATGATATACCTAGAAACGTTAGTATATATTAAATTATAGTACTAGAAACGTTCGTACATACTGTATATAGTGATATTGCCGGAAATGTAAATGTACTGTATATATACTGTATAATGATAGTCCTAGAAACGTTAATAATTATTTAAATATAGTCCTACAAATATTAGTATATATATATATGAATAGTCCTAGAAACGTTAGTATGTAATGTTATGCTAGAAACTTTAGTATACATTTAACCCTGGTGCACTATCAAGGGTGCATTTGGGCAACCAACGCATGCGCAAAAACGATTATTTTCATGCCACTCAGCCCTGGCGGACAATATCTTGGTTCTCGGACTGCGCCAGGGCAATCTGAGGCATGCCTCGATGGTGAGTAGACCTACGCCGCTCCAGCTCCAGCTCAGCAAGTTTTCCGGTTGCATTGGTGCAACCCCGATAGGAAGTAATTACCTTTTGTGTTTATGCAATACTTGCATATTTAGGCAGATTGTGAGCCATATATAGCAACTAGGTCTATGATATTTCGACCGTATATGCATGTAAGCCTAATCTAACAGGATCGGCCATATTGGTTTGGGTAGGGTAGGCCTATGATGGACTAGAGGCTCTGAAACCTGATAGGAAATATTTCCAATTTTGCAAAACTTTCACATTTGATGCTGGCATTTGAATATATTGTGGCTATATATATTTTGTTAATTAAATATGATAGAATAACTTACTTTTGCCTTAAACCTGAGAGTATACTAAGGAATGATAGATTAATGTTGTGTAGGAAGGATAATGAAAAATACCAAATGGTTATGGAGATATGGATTTTTAAAGTGGCAGTAGCAAATGTGCAACAGTGATAGATGAATATCTCACTTTTGCAGCGATAGTGATCCAGGGTTGATAGTGCTAGAAACGTTAGTATATTATGTAATGTTATGCTAGAAACGTTAGTATATATGTAATGTTATGCTAGAAACGTTAGTATATATGTAATGTTATGCTAGAAACTTTAGTATACATTTAATGATAGTGCTAGAAACGTTAGTATAAATGTAATGTTATGCTAGAAACGTTAGTATAAATGTAATGATAGTGCTAGAAACGTTAGTATAAATGTAATGTTATGCTAGAAACGTTAGTATACATTTAATGATAGTCCTAGAAACGTTAGTATATAATATGTAATGATAGTGCAAGAAACGTTAGTATAAATTTAATGATAGTGCAAGAAACGTTAATATATATTTAATGGTAGTGCAAGAAACGTTAATATATATGTAATGATAGTGCAAGAAACGTTAATATATATGTAATGATAGTGCAAGAAACGTTAATACATATTGATAGTGCAAGAAACGTTAAAATATATTTAATGATAGTGCAAGAAAAGTTATTATATATTTAATGATAGTGCAAGAAACGTTAATATATATTGATAGTACAAGAAACGTTAATATATATTTAATGATAGTGCAAGAAACGTTAATATATATTTAATGATAGTGCAAGAAACGTTAATATATATTTAATGGTAGTGCAAGAAACGTTAATATATATTTAATGGTAGTGCAAGAAACGTTAATATATATTGATAGTGCAAGAAACGTTATTATATATTTAATGATAGTGGAAGAAAAGTTATTATATATTTAATGATAGTGCAAGAAACGTTATTATATATTTAATGATAGTGCAAGAAACGTTATTATATATTTAATGATAGTGCAAGAAACGTTATTATATATTTAATGATAGTGCTAGAAACGTTACTATAATATACCGTAGTTAATGCTAGTGGAAGAAATCAGAATATTTCTGATTGGGGATATGAATGGAAAGGTGGGTGATAGGAAAGTTGAGGGAGTGGTGGGAGGGTGGGGGGTACCATCAGAGGTGAATGGGAATGGTAGTGCACTTGTGGACGTATGTGTGGGGAGGAGGCTGTGGATAGCCAACACCTTCTTCCGACACAGAATGATCCACAGGTACACGTGGAAACGGATGTTGACGATGAAGGATAAGACAGTGGTGGAACGAAAGTCATTGATTGATTATGTATGTGTGGATGAACGAATGAAGAAATCTGTGATGGATGCTAGGGTGTATAGGGGTATTGGAGGGGGTCTGTCTGATCATTATGTAGTGGTAGCTAAGGTTAGGATACAAAAGAAGTGGGTGAGGAGAGCGGGAGGGAGGCGAGAGGAGGGTGGAATGGTGAAGAGGGTGGAGAGGTTGCAGGAGGAGGAAGTCAGGGAGGAGTACAGGAGAGCAGTGGAAAGACGACTAGGTGGGTTCGACCTGGAAGTTATGGAGGAAGTGGAGGAGATGAGCAAGGTTTTTAAGGATGAGATCTGTGCAGCATGTGAGGAGGTGTGTGGAGTGAGGAGAAGAGGGAGGGGAGTGAAAGGTACAGCATGGTGGACAGAAGAGGTAAGAATAGCTGTGGAAGAAAAGAAGAAAGCATATAGAGAGTGGTTGGGTAGTAGAGGGAATGAAGATTCCGAGAGACAGAAACGAGCGAGGTACGTGGAGAGTAAGAGGGTGGTGAAGAGAGTAGTGAAGGAAAGTAAGAGAAGAGTAGATGAGGAATTTGGAAGGAATCTGAGTGTAAAATGGAGGGAGAGTAAGAAACTGTTCTGGAAAGAAGTCAAGAAAGTTAGGGAAGGTAGCAAGGGAAACAGTAAGGGTGTGGAAGATAAGAATGGGAGAATGCTAGCCGAGAAGCAAGAGAGAGTCGAAAGATGGAGGGAGTACTTCAGTGAGTTGCTAAATGAAAGGAATGAAGAGCCAGCAAACATAGCTGGATATGGTATGGGAGGGAGAAGAAGAGAAGTAGTGGAGGAGGAGGTGGGGATCAGGAGGTCAGAAGTGTGGGAAGCCATGAAAAGAGTGAAGTTGGGGAAAGCACCAGGAACAGATGGAGTGTGTGGGGAAATGTTGAGGTATGGTGGTGAGATAGTGATAGAATGGGTATGGAAAATGTGCAAACTAGCATGGGAGAAGGGGAGTGCACCCGATGACTGGAAGACTGGAATAATAGTCCCCCTATATAAGGGCAAAGGGGAAAGAGGAGTGTGTGGTAACCACCGAGGAATATGTCTTCTAAGCGTAGTAGGGAAGGTATACAGTAGGGTAGTGATTGAGAGAGTGAGAGTGAGAACGGAGAAATGGATAGGCGACGAGCAGGGAGGCTTTAGGAAGGGAAGAGGATGTGTAGATCAGATTTTTACCCTGAATTGTGTTGTGGAGAAGTATCTGGAGAAGAAACAAAAGGTGTATGTTGCCTTTATGGACTTGGAGAAGGCCTATGACAGAGTGGATAGAGAAGGTTTGTGGAAAGTACTTAGAATATATGGAGTAGAGGGCAAGTTGCTGAAAGCAGTGAAGAGCATGTATGAGGGTGCAAAGGCGGCAGTACGTGTGGAGAGTGAGCAGAGCGAGTTCTTTGACCTGAATGTTGGTTTGAAACAGGGGTGTGTGATGTCCCCGTGGTTGTTTACTGTATATATGGATGGAGTTATGAAAGAAATACTATCAAGAGCAGTGGATGTTGGTGTATCGCTGAAAAGGGAGGGAATTGAGTGGAAGCTACCTATACTGCTGTTTGCGGATGATACAGTTCTGATGAGTGATAATGAATGGGAGTTGCAGGGTCTGGTAAATGAGTTTGGAACAGTGTGCGAAAAACGGAATTTGAAGGTAAATACGGGGAAGAGCAAGGTTATGGTCTTCGAAAGGGGTGAAGTCACAGAGTGTGAGGTGAAGCTGAACGGTCAGGCTATGGAGATCGTCAACTCTTTTAAGTATCTGGGCAGTGTTTTGAGTAAAGATGGGACTATGGATGAAGAGGTGTGGGAGAGGGTACAACAGGGGAAGAGGGTTGTAGGAACGCTAAAAGCAGTAACAAGAAATAGGGTGGTCAGTATGGAAGTGAAGAAGTCCTTGCATGACAGTGTGGTAATCCCGACACTGACTTACGGAAGCGAAGCATGGACGTTGGTTGAGAGACTCAGACCAAGAGTGAGAGCAGTGGAAATGAATTACTTGAGGAGTGCGTGCGGAATTACATGGAGGGATAGACAGACTAATGAGGAAGTAAGAAGGAGGTGTGGTGTGGAGGTAGATGTGCTGGAAAGTGTGAAAAGGAACAACTTGAGATGGTTCGGCCATATGGAACGTATGGAAAGCGAGAGAATGACTAAGAGGGTGTACGAGAGCGAGGTGGAGGGACAGAGGGGGAGAGGTAGACCGAATATGAGGTGGAAGGATGGAGTGAGGAACTACATGAATGAAGGCGGTGCTGGTTGGGGGGAGGGGCGTCGACTGACTGGGGACAGAGGTGCATGGGGGCGGTTCGTTCGTGGCCACCCCTTCGGGGATCACGGCGTCAGGCAATAGATAGATAGATAGAAGAAATGTTAGTATATATATAATGATAGCGCTAGAAACTTTAGTATATATTTAACGATAGGGTTAGAAACGTTAATATATATTTAATGATAACCCTAGTCCCGGTATCGCTATTCTGGAAGAGCACCGAATTCCAGCCAACGAGTTAATTGTTAAACAAAATATTTGATTCAGCAACTGCTTAATCATGCTCAGATACCGTATGTATATAATTATTATGTGATAGACTGTTTATTATTACATTACTATAATATAGTGATTTGGTGTTGATTATATAATATTGTGTCTTGCTCTAATTCTATTATTATTATTATTATTATTATTATTATTATTAATATTATTATTGTTGTTGGTGTTGTTGTTGTCAATATTATAATATTTAAGTAATAAGTCATAAGATAAAATAGGCATTATAGTTATTATAGTTATAATAGCTAATATAGGTCATACCAGACTTTGCTTCTTATGACCTAACATAATAATATATCACCAACAAATATGAATGATCCTAAGATTACCCCTTACAGTAACATGGCGTATTATACACCGTATTATTATTGACACACTTGAATTGAGTTCATACGGCTTGGGAAAGATCTCAAGGAAGCAAATGAGTATCAATGATTCCCATATATTTATCCTACACATGATAACATCGTTAACATTATTCATGTTTGTCAGTGATTTATTGTTGCGTTAGTCTTGTACGCCGTATACTACTATTTGCTCTTTTACTTACTGAAACATAATACTATTGAAAACAACAGGGACTAACTAAGATATTATATAATACTATCCAGAAGATGTACAACGTTATATAATACTATCCAGAAGATGTACAACGTTATATAATACTATCCAGAAGATGTACAACGTTATATAATACTATCCAGAAGATGTACAACGTTATATAATACTATCCAGAAGATGTACAACGTTATATAATACTATCCAGAAGATGTACAACGTTATATAATACTATCCAGAAGATGTACAACGTTATATAATACTATCCAGAAGATGTACAACGTTATATAATACTATCCAGAAGATGTACAACGTTATATAATACTATCCAGAAGATGTACAACGTTATATAATACTATCCAGAAGATGTACAACGTTATATAATACTATCCAGAAGATGTACAACGTTATATAATACTATCCAGAAGATGTACAACGTTATATAATACTATCCAGAAGATGTACAACGTTATATAATACTATCCAGAAGATGTACAACGTTATATAATACTATCCAGAAGATGTACAACGTTATATAATACTATCCAGAAGATGTACAACGTTATATAATACTATCCAGAAGATGTACAACGTTATATAATACTATCCAGAAGATGTACAACGTTACCTTGAAGGGGGTCTGGGTGGGCATTACCTTGAAGGGGGTCTGGGTGGGCATTACCTTGAAGGGGGTCTGGGTGGGCATTACCTTGAAGGGGGTCTGGGTGGGCATTACCTTGAAGGGGTCTGGGTGGGCATTACCTTGAAGGGGGTCTGGGTGGGCATTACCTTGAAGGGGGTCTGGGTGGGCATTACCTTGAAGGGGGTCTGGGTGGGCATTACCTTGAAGGGGGTCTGGGTGGGCATTACCTTGAAGGGGGTCTGGGTGGGCATTACCTTGAAGGGGGTCTGGGTGGGCATTACCTTGAAGGGGGTCTGGGTGGGCATTACCTTGAAGGGGGTCTGGGTGGGCATTACCTTGAAGGGGGTCTGGGTGGGCATTACCTTGAAGGGGGTCTGGGTGGGCATTACCTTGAAGGGGGTCTGGGTGGGCATTACCTTGAAGAGGGTCTGGGTGGGCATTAATTACTTTGAAGAAAGTCTGAAAATGCGTGTTTATAAACTTAGGGCACAATCTAAAATAGATTGCTCGGAAATGGCAAAATAAAGCATAATCCTTAATATTTAGTAAACAAAATATCATAACAACCCACAAGACGTCTGATCTAATTGTGTTAAAATAGAACAGGGGACACTCGATCTCCACCTTCCCTACATTAAACAGCGGACAACATAATATAGATTGATACATACATACATACATACATACAGTACATACATACATGGACAGATACACATATAGATAGATGGATAGCGGAATCCACAAGGCAGGCTTGCTATCGCTCGCTACCTGAAAGTGGTTAAGAGTAGTATAATTGCCAAACTAATGGGTAAAGTGGTTAAGAGTAGTATAATTGCCAAACTAATGGGTAAAGTGGTTAAGAGTAGTATAATTGCTAAACTAATGGGTAAAGTGGTTAAGAGTAGCATAATTGCCAAACTAATGGGTAAAGTGGTTAAGAGTAGCATAATTCCCAAACTAATGGGTAAAGTGGTTAAGAGTAGTATAATTGCCAAACTAATGGGTAAAGTGGTTAAGAGTAGCATAATTGCCAAACTAATGGGTAAAGTGGTTAAGAGTAGTATAATTGACAAACTAATGGGTAAAGTGGTTAAGAGTAGCATAATTGCCAAACTAATGGGTAAAGTGGTTAAGAGTAGTATAATTGCCAAACTAATGGGTAAAGTGGTTAAGAGTAGTATAATTGCCAAACTAATGGTAAAGTAAATAATTATGTCATCACTACATATATGTAGTGATATGTCGTCACTACATATATGTAGTGATATGTCGTCACTACATATGTGTAGTGATATGTCGTCACTACATATATGTAGTGTGACGCACCCAGTGCGTGGCAACGCAACCTGATTGTACTCCTTGGTACTCCACTGTACCGCCCGTGATCTGGCTACCGTCAGCAGCTATGTATATTGAGTGTGACAACTTATAACTATGTTCTTTGTATCTCTGCAAAGGTCTCGTCATGTGCTAACCAGTGGTGGGTTTTGTTTTAAGGCATGTCGAGACCTTCCATTTAATATGTAGTATCAATAGAGAAGTTGATAGATAAGACAATGGGAGTTCAGAGAGAGAGAGAGTGAGTTGGGCTTCAGAGCAGGAGGGTAGCATGGCCGGGTGGGTTGCCAGACGTATGGACTGGTTGGCAGCCTTGCGCTTATAGCTAGGCGCGATAGGGTTGGTAGTCCATTGCTGCCTGCCTACGCTGCCTGGGCTGCCCATATTGTCGTATAGCACATTGCCTGGAGGCTGGCTGCGTGTTCTATGACCAGGTTGCCTAGAACCTGAGGATGAGGGTCTCACCTGCACAATCTCAAAATTTGCTGACGATACAAAAATTGCAAATAGCGTACTCTCAAAAGAACAAGTTGACGATATGCAACACAATCTAGATAAATTGTCATGTTGGGCCCAAATTTGGCAAATGAGTTTCAATGCGGATAAATGTAAAGTACTACATGTCGGATACCTAAATGAGAAAGCAAACTATTCGATGAATGGCACTCAGCTTAAGAATGTAAACAGAGAAACTGATCTGGGAGTAACAATATCGAGTAACCTAAAACCGAGTCAACAATGTTCAGAAGTTGTTAAGAAGGCAAACAAAATAATTGGCTTTATAGGCAGGTCATTTGAGCATAAATCCAAAGAAGTTATCCTAACCCTTTACAATTCCTTAGTCCGCCCTCTTCTGGAATACTGCGTTCAATCCTGGTGCCCTTATTACCAAAAAGATATAAACAAGCTAGAACGAGTTCAACGTAGAGTTACCAAAATGATACCTAGCCTAAAGAACAAACCATACGAAGAGCGTCTTAGAGAATTAAATCTATTTCCTTTAACCCAGCGCAGATTAAGAGGCGACTTAATTCAAGTGTTCAAAATCATCAAAGGCATCGACAATATGAACTGTAGTAAGTACTTCACTATCGACCAATCTAATTACACACGGGGAAACGGTTGCAAAATTATTGGTAAATCTTTTAACTCGCACGAATCTAAGAATTTCTTCTTCAATCGAGTTGTCAACTTGTGGAATGGGCTTCCCCGAAACGTTATAGACTGCAGCACCGTTGATTCATTTAAATTCCGCCTAGACAAATATCTCGCATCAAACCCGCGACTGACTGCGTTTGTAAATGAATAACTTTATCCTCCCCTCAGTTACTAACCCATATGTCCCCTACTAACTTCCTAGTCCTGCCACGTTAGTGGCAGGGCAGTAGTTCCCTTTCCAATGTTCCCTTACCCACTCTAAACCACTGTTTGGACACTTGATCCTCAGTGTTTTGGAGGACAAGCAGCCTAGAAGGGTCACTAGATCTGTTGTTGCTTGATTTCCTTTGTACTCCTTTGTAACCTTTGAGATTCTAACATCCCTTGCCCTCTCTCCCAACTTCTCACGGTTGCACTCTTTCTCTCTGACGACATTACTCTCATTTCATTCTTCTCTCTATTTAAATGCATAACCTTCCCTTGAGGTCCTAAAGGAGTTTCAGCACTCACCTCTCGTATTACTCTTAGGACAAGCATATATTTACATGTATTAGATTTAAGGGGTTAATGTGAACAGCGATCTTCTTGATGAGGATAGTTGGTGAACGTTCTACATGTTCACGAGTTATATGCCCCGCTCATCATCCCATTTGTGACTAGACTGGTGCCATGTGTAAGAGCCCGACCATGCCCAGGAGTTGTCTGTAGAGGGACGAGGACTTAGCCTTGATTTGCATACCGAGCCAGGAGCGAGTGTAGCACCCGAGACTACAGCTCGCTCGTAGTGCCGGTATAGTAGAGTAACGTAATTTATCTGTCCTTGTGTTCTCTACAGTCTTTTCCTGGGTTCTCGCTTTCGGTGCTGGGACTCGTTGTTCCTGTGACTTGGCCTGCTAGCTCGAACACATGGGGATGATGAGTGGGATATATCTTTATTTTACTATGCATTTGCAGCTCTCTTTAACGATATGTATGTAACACTTTACAATACACATTACTCACACACAAGACAACACTATTAATACTTTCATGTATCAATTAACTGCACTGTCGTTTTGCTGCTGTGTCCGGAGTTCTGTTGCGTAGGGCGCATACGGACTCGGAGGGGAGACAGAGTGAGAGAAGCGAAGTAGCCTATGCGGTAGTAAGCTACCGGCGCAGTACTGTTGCCTGCAACCTTTTAGTTATTCCAAGTATAGATTCATTATTATAATTATTATGTTCCTTCCAACAACCAACCATACTCCTAAAATCGATTAATGAAATTTACAAACACATGTGGCAGTCCGTGGACTCGAACCCAGGATGCTCACACCGAAAATCAACACCTTATACATCGCACCACGAGTGACTACTATTTATGTTCCTCCCATGTGTATTATTAGGTATCTACTGGATCATGAACATCTTGTATGCTACATGCTAGTGCATGTTAGTAGGGGACAGTTAGTGTAGTGCACGCGCTTTCAAGTAGGCGTGTACATTTGTCATTTAGCATTTCACTGTCATACCTTTAGCCTGCTTCTATTCTACATTATTAGAGGCTTAATATTAACGTAGTTTCTTGAGTATTGCATTTCTTTAGTAATAACGTAACCTATAAATGTCTGAGGGAGTTTAGCCTCATAGCCTACCCCTGTTGTACACTTCCGCCGAGTTACGGTACCTCATTACCGTAGACGATAACTCTGTAGGGCGTTGGTGCTTTTGTTGTCTGGAGCATATAGTATTTGGGACTGGAATCGAGCGTGTCGTTGTCACTTAAGCCATTTCTGTCCTACGATCAAGAATCCCGAATATGTATTGCCGATCCAGCCGTAACAAAATGGCGACCTTGCACAAGATTCAGTAGTATCCTATCACATGTTTTTTGGAGAACTATTCTATGCTACCTAGTAGAGCTGGCTAGAATTTTCTTGCATATTGGAGGAATTTTTATTGTGTCATTATTGTATTGGTGGACTTGCAGATTGTTTCGTTAGGTGTCTAGAGTAGAGTCATTCAAGCATCTTTAACATTTTGTGAGTCGAGACTGCAATTAGTAATAAGCACTTTTTTTTTTATGAACAGCAATTGTATAACCAGCACTATGTCTAATGACTCATCATTTACGGGGGAGGATAACACGGTACAGCCTAGTGACCAGCAAGTACAGCAGATATTTAGGGAGGGGAGTGTTATAAGTGGAGAGAGCGATGCCCGGGCATTTTTGCAGACACCTTTGACCGAGCAGCGCCTGCAGGCTATTGATTGTTACGGTCTTCGCTGTTTAGCCACGGTTTTGGGGCGGGACTGTCCTGACAGTTGGCCCAAGAAGAATTTGGTGGCATGTTTGTTGGGTGATGGCGATGGGGCGGTGGGTGGAGTGGGGTCTTGGGGGGTTCCCTCCAAGCCTCCATTCCACTCTACCCCTGAGCTGGGCCCTCAGCCAGCGAGTCTTAGCACGATGCAGCAGGAGGGTTCTCAATGGCAAGCTGGCTTACCCGTAAACACGTCTCGGTGTGGATCCCCCATTTTGTGCTCTCCCCCCCCCCAGGCCTGTCTCCTGAGATGTTATTTCAGCTAGAACTAGCTAAGCTTAAGTTGCGAGAGAGTCAACAGGCTAGTATAGAACGGATTAAGCTGCAGGAGACTCAGATACAACAGGCTAGTATAGAACGGATTAAGCTGCAGGAGACTCAGATACAACAGGCTAGTATAGAACGGATTAAGCTGCAGGAGACTCAGATACAACAGGCTAGTATAGAATGCATAGAGGTTGCTAGAATCCAAGCCAATCAGGATGCAACCAGGTACCAGGCTGAAATGGATGTCGAGAAGTCTAGAGTAGAGACCACGGGGCGTCATCTCGGTGTTGGGCACCGGGTTACAGACTCACTTTCGCATTTAATTAAGTTAGTACCCGCATTTGATGAGACAGCAGTGACTGAGTTTTTTGCTCGTTTCGAAAAGAAGTGTCGTGAGTATGACTGGCCGGAGGTTAAATGGGCAGCATTAGTTTCATCACGTCTAGTGGGTAAGGGGTTGAAAGCCTACGATGCACTGTCACTGGACGAGAGTGTCGTGTATGGACTGGTGAAGGAGGCTGTGCTCCGGGCCTACGAACTGCAACCCGAAACTTATAGATTGAAGTTCCGTGGCGTGAATAAGAAGAGCGACGTCAGTTTTATGGAGCACGCACGGGACTTAACAGATGCATGTAATAACTGGTTTCGGTCTGAGCACGCAGAGTCGGCTGAGGAAATTAAGCAACTTTTCTATCTGGAACAGTTTTACAAATGTACTGGAACCGATCTAACGCTGAACATTAAGGAAAAATGTCCCAAGACAGTAGAGGAGGCTGCCAAGATGGCAGACCTCAGATTATCATTGATTCGTGGTTGCGGTGCCGCTCAGAGGGCTGAGTCAGGGCAGAAGGGGCGCTATACCCCACCCACCAGAGTTTTCGATAATAACAAATCCTATGACACACATAACCACACTAAAAGCATTGCACCTAATAACACCTACAAACACAAGCCTTTCCCGTTTACTAAAGGTCAGGCCCCTTCTTCGCCCGCACAAGGGAAGAAGCCCATTGGGGATGTGAAATGTTACAAATGTCAGAAGCTAGGCCATTATTCACGTGAGTGCCCTAGTAACACTCCCGCTAAGCCGGTGTCATTGGTTCACAGTATCGGTGTGTCTCTGAAGGCTGCAGCAACTGCCCGGGGTAGGTTGTCAGCAGCTGAGGCACAAGCGGTAAAGAAGCGTACGGAAGGCTCGACACCTGTCCGGGACACTTTCTGTAGCCATCGGGGACACAGGTTTGTGAGCTGGGGGAGTGAACTACGGAGGGTTGACTTGCTGAGGGATACGGGGGCTTCGCAAACTTTGTTGAGGAACTTCACAGGGAAACCGATAAATGCGGCCAGAGTTGTTGTGGTGCAGGGTATAAATGCTACGAGGTCATACCCACTTGTGAGGTTGGAGTTGAGAGTGGGAGAGGTGTGCAGGGAGCTGGATGTAGGGATCGTTGAGTGTTTGCCAGTTGAGGGCGTCGACCTTCTTCTCGGCAACGACTTTGCGGTGCCCACTTCCGGGACTCCACCCTTAGTCGTTGCCGAGAGGGCGGCCGACGTGGATGGTGAGAATCGGGAATGGGTTGGGAGGTGCCAACAGGATGAGATGGCCTGTGTGGTAACCCGATCTCGCTCTGCGGCTCCTGCACAGCCTAGCACTCAACCTCGGGGACAGTGGAGGAAGGATCAGGAGAAGGTTGCTAAGGGCAGGAATAGGGACATTGATTCTGCTGCACTTCTCGGTGATTCGGTACTTGGACCTATAATAAACACGGGAGTTGATTCTGGCCCAGATATGGTGTGTAACAAGGCAGAGTTGGGTAAGACTTCGCGTGAGGCAAGAGCTGTAGCGAGAGCCACTAAGGCAGTAGAGCCTACTAGCCGGGGTAATGTCTTATTACAAAACCATCTTGATGCATTGACGCCCGGGGACATTAGTGAGCAGCAGCTGCAAGACGCTAGCCTAGCTCGTTATAGCAATGGTGCCATAGAGTTGGAGGAAGATGGGGATGTGAAGCCGGGAGATTTCTTTAGGCTCAACAGGATATTGTACCGCAGATTTCTAGACCCCAAATCGAAGTGGGAGGGCGGTGCGAGGGTAGTAGACCAGGTGGTTGTTCCAAATAAGTATAGAGAGTCCTTATTGTGTCTGGCGCATGATGTGCCGGTGGCGGGTCATTTGGGGGTAACAAAAACATTGGCGGCATTGGGCAGGTTTTTCTGGTGGCCTGGGGTCAAGGCTGATGTCTGTGCATGGGTGGCTGGGTGTGCGACCTGCCAGACAACGGGGAAGCCTAACCAGACAATCCCGAAGGCACCTTTGTTTGCCATACCTATCACCGGGCCTCCGTTCAGCAAAGTTGTAGTAGATTTGGTTGGCCCTTTCCCGCCTACTAGTAGTGGCAATAAATTCCTGTTGACAATCATGGATGTGGCTACGAGATACCCGGACGCATACCCCATGAGAAACGGCTCGGCAAAGGCAGTTGTTAGAAACTTATTATTGTTCTGTTCCCGTTATGGATTTCCACGTGAGGTGCAGTCAGACCAGGGGAGCAATTTTACATCCAAATTGTTCAAGCAAACCCTTCAGTTGCACGGTATATGTTCTGTAGTGTCGTCAGCCTACCATCCCGAGAGTCAGGGAGTCTTGGAGCGGTGGCACTCGACCCTGAAGAGTATGCTACGCTGTTACTGTGCAGAACATGACACTGATTGGGATTTGGGTCTGCCGTATGTTCTGTTCGCTGCACGTGAAGTCCCAGGAGAGAGCCTGGGGTTCAGTCCAAATCAACTAGTCTTTGGCCATAATGTGAGAGGACCTTTAAGTATGGTGAAAGAGATCTGGGAGGGCGAAGAGAAGCCGGGGTCTGTACTTAAATATGTCCTTGAGAGCCGGGAGAGACTTATAGGTTGCATGGCAGCGGCAGGTAATAACTTGGTTAATGCACAGGCGGTCATGAAGCACCAGTATGACGCCAAGGTGAAGCTTCGGGAGTTTTCGGTGGGTCAGGAGGAAATGTTGCCTTTACCTTTGCCTGGACACCCCCTTTCTGCCAAGTTCATTGGGCCGTATGTGGTGGCTAAGAAACTGTCCGACCTTGATTATCTCGTTGCAACACCTGACCGTAGGAAAAAACATCAGTTATGTCATGTTAACCTCATGAAAGAGTATGTGAGACGCCCCTCAGAGCCTCTCACTGTCCCTGTGCTGGCCTGCAGCGGTCAGGGTGGAGAAGGAGGTGGGGACAGTCATGCTGCTGAGGAGGATAGCTGGGACTGTGTCATTTCCGCGGAACAGTGGGCGGGGAATACTGAACAAGAGGCTAGGCAAGCTGTAAGTCACCTGCCTGAGCACCAGGGTGCTGCTGTCCTAGGCCTGTTCAGGTCATACCCCTCTGTTTTCGCCGAACACCCAGGTCTCACTACTCAGGTAACGCACGACGTGGACGTCGGTGATAATGTGCCCTTCAAGTCAGTGCCCTACCGTGTGCCCCCGGTAAAGTTGCCAGCTTTACGGGAGGAGTTAAAGTACATGGTTGAGAGAGGGATGATCACTGAAGGTTATGTGAAGTGGACATCACCCGTCACGTTGCAGCCAAAACCTGACGGCAAGGTGCGGTTCTGCATAGATTTTCGTAGGCTAAATGGCTTGACCACTACCAACCCTTACCCTTTGCCTCGAGTTGACGACAGCGTAGACAAGATAGGGAATGCAAAGTACCTTACTAAAATTGATCTTGTAAAAGGCTACTGGCAAGTACCCCTGTCGGACCGAGCTAAGCAAGTTTGTGGTTTTGTGGTAGATGGCAAGACCTACCAATGTAACGTAATGCCTTATGGGCTTAAGAACGCACCTGCCACGTTTCAGAACCTGATGAACGATATTTGTGACGAAATTCCTAACTGCACGGTCTACCTTGATGACGTGATAGTATATGATGACGATTTTGAAAATCACCTAAGGCACTTAGAGACCCTGTTTGGGAAGTTGCACGATGCTGGGCTGGTGGTGAACCTGAGGAAGTGCGAGTTTGTAAAGGCTACTGTGCAGTATCTTGGCTTTGTGGTCGGGTTAGGCCGGGTGTGCCCCCCCCTGAGCAAGATACAGGCTATCAATATGTTTCCCAGGCCCACCACTAAGCGCCAGGTCATGCGGTTCCTAGGTATGATAGGCTATTATAGGCGCTTCATCCGGGGATACTCTACTGTCTTAGCACCGTTAACTGATCTACTGTCGAAGTCAGTGAAGTTCTGTTGGGCTGCGGAGTGTCAGAGGGCTTTCGACCTAGTCAAGCACCTGCTGTGTACACATCCGATTTTGAGGGCCCCAGACTTCTCCAGGAGTTTTCAGCTGGCGACTGATGCCAGCAGTGTGGGTGCCGGGACAGTGTTACTGCAGACTGATTCCGAGGGCTTGGAACACCCAGTGAGCTTCTTTTCTCGCAAGTTTAATTCGGCACAAAGGAATTACTCGACTATAGAGAAGGAGCTTCTGGCTATCGTTTTGTCGCTCAAACATTTCGAAGTTTATGTTCCAGCCTACGGCCCGGTAGTGACGATTTATACGGACCATCATCCCTTGAAATTCCTAAATCAGTTTCACAATCGGAATATGCGGTTGACCAGGTGGTCCCTAATGCTCCAAGAGTATAATCTCAACATTCAGCATATTGCCGGGAGTGAGAACGTGATAGCAGATTGTCTATCAAGGGTTGATGATCCAAGATAGTCGTGCACGGTGTGTGGGTTGAGCAGGAGTAAAATTAGGCAATCATAACGCCGTCCAAAAAGATTATAAAAGAATAAAATAAACGAGAAAACTCTTTCTTTTTTTTTAGTTTTGTAAGTCTTTATTGTTGTAGCATGATGCATGCGATATTGTGTTTTATGTATAATTCACACTTCAGTTGTTGTGCACCTTTTGCAATTAGTGGCAGCTAAGGGTAGCAGGTCGGTTGGTTGCCTGTCAGATTTTGATAATGCTTCTAAGGTCGATTATCTAAAATCTTGGGGGGGCTGTGACGCACCCAGTGCGTGGCAACGCAACCTGATTGTACTCCTTGGTACTCCACTGTACCGCCCGTGATCTGGCTACCGTCAGCAGCTATGTATATTGAGTGTGACAACTTATAACTATGTTCTTTGTATCTCTGCAAAGGTCTCGTCATGTGCTAACCAGTGGTGGGTTTTGTTTTAAGCCATGTCGAGACCTTCCATTTAATATGTAGTATCAATAGAGAAGTTGATAGATAAGACAATGGGAGTTCAGAGAGAGAGAGAGTGAGTTGGGCTTCAGAGCAGGAGGGTAGCATGGCCGGGTGGGTTGCCAGACGTATGGACTGGTTGGCAGCCTTGCGCTTATAGCTAGGCGCGATAGGGTTGGTAGTCCATTGCTGCCTGCCTACGCTGCCTGGGCTGCCCATATTGTCGTACAGCACATTGCCTGGAGGCTGGCTGCGTGTTCTATGACCAGGTTGCCTAGAACCTTTGAGATTCTAACATCCCTTGCCCTCTCTCCCAACTTCTCACGGTTGCACTCTTTCTCTCTGACGACATTACTCTCATTTCATTCTTCTCTCTATTTAAATGCATAACCTTCCCTTGAGGTCCTAAAGGAGTTTCAGCACTCACCTCTCGTATTACTCTTAGGACAAGCATATATTTACATGCATTAGATTTAAGGGGTTAATGTGAACAGCGATCTTCTTGATGAGGATAGTTGGTGAACGTTCTACATGTTCACGAGTTATATGCCCCGCTCATCATCCCATTTGTGACTAGACTGGTGCCATGTGTAAGAGCCCGACCATGCCCAGGAGTTGTCTGTAGAGGGACGAGGACTTAGCCTTGATTTGCATACCGAGCCAGGAGCGAGTGTAGCATCCGAGACTACAGCTCGCTCGTAGTGCCGGTATAGTAGAGTAACGTAATTTATCTGTCCTTGTGTTCTCTACAGTCTTTTCCTGGGTTCTCGCTTTCGGTGCTGGGACTCGTTGTTCCTGTGACTTGGCCTGCTAGCTAGAACACATGGGGATGATGAGTGGGATATATCTTTATTTTGCTATGCATTGCAGCTCTCTTTAAGTATATGTATGTAACACTTTACAATACACATTACTCACACACAAGACAACACTATTAATACTTTCATGTATCAATTAACTGCACTGTCGTTTTGCTGCTGTGTCCGGAGTTCTGTTGCGTAGGGCGCATACGGACTCAGAGGGGAGACAGAGTGAGAGAAGCGAAGTAGCCTATGCGGTAGTAGGCTACCGGCGCAGTACTGTTGCCTGCAACCTTTTAGTTATTCCAAGTATAGATTCATTATTATAATAAGTGACTACTATTTATGTTCCTCCCATGTGTATTATTAGGTATCTACTGGATCATGAACATCTTGTATGCTACATGCTAGTGCATGTTAGTAGGGGACAGTTAGTGTAGTGCACACGCTTTCAAGTAGGCGTGTACATTTGTCATTTAGCATTTCACTGTCATACCTTTAGCCTGCTTCTATTCTACATTATTAGAGGCTTAATATTAACGTAGTTTCTTGAGTATTGCATTTCTTTAGTAATAACGTAACCTATAAATGTCTGAGGGAGTTTAGCCTCATAGCCTACCCCTGTTGTACACTTTCGCCGAGTTACGGTACCTCGTTACCGTAGACGATAACTCTGTAGGGCGTTGGTGCTTTTGTTGTCTGGAGCATATAGTATTTGGGACTGGAATCGAGCGTGTCGTTGTCACTTAAGCCATTTCTGTCCTACGATCAAGAATCCCGAATATGTATTGCCGATCCAGCCGTAACAGTAGTGATATGTCGTCACTCCACCACATACATGTGGTGGAGTGGTCTTGCCACTGGCCTGGTAATCCAAAGGTCCCGGGTTCAAATCCCGATGTATCAATGGGAAGATATTATTGGGATGGAATGTGTGCTGTACCTGGTATCAGTGCATTACCACAAGCCCACCGAAACGTCAATAAAATACCCTCATTGTTCCCTGATTAAATAGCACTGTATGAATATTCCCATATTCAAAATATGCTATAGGGGTGCAATGCCTGGTGAGTTATCTGCTCAACAGGTGGCGTTGTGTGTGTGTAAGTGTGAGAGTCCGAGTGTAGAGGGTGAGACAGTGAAGCACGGGAACGAGGTGGCTTCAGAGATGGGGTCGTTTCGGGCCATGAGTGAGCACCGTGCCTCATGTGAAGGCAAGATGGCAGGTGCTCGTTGTACTCTACGTGCTTCACATGTCTCACTCCCTAGACTGGAACAAGACCTCACGGGCTTCACTGTTCATTGTAAAGCGGTGAATGTTAAGGCTCTCAGCCTATGCCCGAGAGGAAGTAAGTTGGAATATAGAACAAAAGAAAAAAAAAACTATCATGTAATTATCACACACACAGACACACACACACACACACACACGGACAGAGACATACACACAGACAGAGAGACACACACAAACAGGCTAATTTCATCAACCTAATAACCCTTTCAGTACCGGATACGTGTGTTTTGTCTTAATATAGCTATATTCAACAATGATATGCTGTTTAAGACAAATCTGTGGGAGTTAAGGGTATAGACGAGGGATTCAGAGGTATTTTATATGCTAGGAGTCCTTCCTTAGCTGAATAAAATGTTCTCATAAGCTGCCAGAATACATGAAAAAGACGTTACCGGTACTGAAAGGGCTAAACACTCTGACCAATTGAAACGTAATTTATAAGTGCAAGATGAAATATTAACAGAAAGAGAGAGAGAGAGAGAGAGAGAGAGAGAGAGAGAGAGAGAGAGAGAGAGAGAGAGAGAGAGAGAGAGTGAAAAAGAGAGTAAGTGAGAGAGTAAAAGTGAGTGGGGAGCAGGTCAAAAAATTTGTTTTTCGTTTGAGTTCTTTCGAGGAATATCGCGGAGAGTGAATTGATTAGAAAAACGTAGGAAACAAAAGAAATAAAAGCGAAACAAAGAAGAAACAAAAATATACTTGAAAGCGATATTCTTCTTGCCTCGCATAACCATTTTTTTTTTTTTTTTTTTTTTTCGAGCTCACTTCTACACAATTATAAGCGAATCTAACGTCTAATCGAGACGTTATAGACTGCAGCACCGTTGATTCATTTAAATTCCGCCTAGACAAATATCTCGCATCAAACCCGCGACTGACTGCGTTTGTAAATGAATAACTTTATCCTCCCCTCAGTTACTAACCCATATATCCCCTACTAAATTCCTAGTCCTGCCACGTTAGTGGCAGGGCAGTAGTTCCCTTTCCAATGTTCCCTTACCCACTCTAAACCACTGTTTGGACACTTGATCCTCAGTGTTTTGGAGGACAAGCAGCCTAGAAGGGTCACTAGATATGTTGTTGCTTGATTTCCTTTGTACTCCTTTGTACTTTGTCTATATAATGCGGTTTTTTGTTGGCATTATTTATTGGGTTTATTAAATATTGGCTATTCATAATTTGTTTTTATTATTATTATTATTATTATTATTATTATTAATAATATTATTAATATTTTCATTATCATTCCAATAGTTAGTATCATCATTTTGTGTTGCCACAAGTGACATGCATAAATATAATAACATACATTTATTAATACATTCATATTCATCGTTGTTTATATAAGGAAACATATCTATATTCACTCTAAACAACTGAATCTGGACTTTTGGGACCCGTAGATCATTAAGGGAGCCCACCTCGCTTTTGTATTTTCTTTCTCTTCCTCTCTCTTTGGCTTGTATAAATTCGGCCCCATTCAGGCTGTTTTAAGACGTTTACCCGCATTGAGGTGTCAATATTTTCCTGGCGAGCGGTAGCGAGCCAGCATATATACAGGTATATATTTTAGTTTTGACAGCAAGCTAAATGTGTACATTTTTCGATAGAAAAATGTCTCTACGGATTTCTCCATACAATGCAGGCTCGCTATCGCTCGCCAGGAAACAATCAACACCTGGATGGGGATAAACATCTTAAAACAGTTGTCTGAATGGGGCCGAATGGATACAAACCAGGGAAAGAGAGAAACGGAGAGAAAGATCAAACCAAACCCAGTAACCCCTCTTAACATTGGTCATAAAGGGGAGTTGCAGGAATAATTTTGTTGGTCATTTTGTGTTCGTCCCTACGAGGTAGACCCCTTCTTCCCTACATCCCTATTCGTTCTTCCCTACATTCTCCAAACGGAGTCCCACAAGGATCCGTCCTATCACCCGCACTCTTCAACCTGTACATGCACGACATAACTATACCCAATACACCCCAAATAAACTTAGCCTCCTATGCAGACGACATAACACTCACATGCACACACCATGACCCAAACACAGCAACAGATCTCCTTCAACCCTATCTCAACACACTACATGGCTGGTGCACTACAAACAGACTTAATCTAGCCCCAGCCAAATCCACCGCAACCCTGCTCACAAGCTGGACAGGAGAACACGAATACATCCCTCAACTCACCATAAACAACACACCCCTGACACATATACACCCACCCAAAATCCTAGGAGTAACATATGATACTCATTTGACATTCAAACAGCACACCACAAACACGAAAAAGAAACTGACACCCAGACTTATTGCCCTCAGGTCACTTGCTCACACAAAATTTGGACACAACAAAGAAACCACCACCACAGTTTATAAACAATACATAAGATCAGTGATGGAATACGCAAGCCCAGCCTGGGCTTCTAACCTAGCTGAAACACATCATAAGACCTTACAGGCTATTCAAAACAACGCCCTAAAAATCATTACAGGCTGCACAGCTACTACACCCACAGATCACCTACATCAAGAAACCAAAATCCTCAAAGTCAAAGACCATCTGGACATGAGAGGCACTCAATTCCTGGCAGCAGCCTCCACGAACCAAAACCACCCACTACACTACATGGCAACACACCCATAGACACCAAGAAATATCAAAACAACACCCAGCACACGGTATCACACACAAATACTGTCCCTGCCCACCCCAAACCAACACGGTATCACACACAAATACAGTCCTCTCTCCCTCCCTGCCCATCCCAAACCAACTTCCAGAAGCACATCCATACTCATATATCTCGCCGATCCATCCACTCACTCATAGACAACACGCAGCTGCAAGCACGACCTCCCGAAATCCATCCTTCTGAATCCTCCCTTCCTCAGACAGAGTCCACCTGGCCAGGCTGTACACCATCCAGCTCTTCTAAGCTATCAGAAGAGACTGAATGACTCCGTCGTCGACACCTGCCCGGGATGTAACACAGCACCCCATACCATCAAACACATCATAGAAGACTGCATTTCACACAACCACTTACGCCAACAAAATAATCTACACTCAATGAGAGCTTTGTGGGAAAGCCCGATCGTGGCGGTGGCCTTCCTCAGTGACTCGGGGCTGTTCGGCCAGGCAAATTATGGAACAACAACAACAACAACATTCTGAACTTATCCCACTTTTGTTTTCTATGTGTATGAAGGAGACAAAAGACAGGCTGCCTGTAACGAGTGTCTCTCCAATGCCAAAATAGTGACAAAGAGACAAATTCAATAGACATTGGGATCGAAATGACTTAACACACACAATTTAAAGCAGTCTAAGTCATAGGATGAAGAAAAGATTGATTGAGGGCGAGAGTCCCTGAGTTCACTTGAGTAGAAGAAAAAATCAGTTGGTTTGGTGTCCAAGTTTGCCAATGAGGGACACAGCCTTTTCAGTGTCAGGAGAAGTTTAAGGGAGCCTACCTCGCTTTTTTTCACTTTCTCTCCCTCTTTCTTTGGCTTGTATCCACACGGCCCCATTTAGCCTACTGATTTAAGACGTTTACCCCCATCCAGGTGTCAATATTTTCCTGGTGAGCGGTAGCGAGCCAGCATGTATATATTTTGTTTTGACAGATAGCTTAATTTGTACATTTTTCTATAGAAAAATGTCTCCGGCGAAGCCAGATTTCTCAATACATTGCTGGCTCGCTATCGCTCGCCAGGAAGAAATCAACACCTGGATGGGGATAAACGTCTTAATACAGTTGGCTGAATGGGGCCGAATGGATACAAGCCAAAGAGATAAAGAAAAGGAGAGAACAAAAAAGCCGGTGACACCCCCTTAACCCGGAGTATAACGATCATGGACTGGCTATAATATAACAACAGGTTCAAGTGACGTAATGTTGGTGAAGGGGTTAACCCAGAATATAACGATCATGGACTGACTATAATATAACAACAGGCTCATGTGACGTAATGTTGGTGAAGGGGTTAACCCGGAGTATGACGATCATGGACTGACTATAATATAACAACAGGTTCATGTGACGTAATGTTGGTGAAGGGGTTAACCCGGAGTATGACGATCATGGACTGACTATAATATAACAACAGGCTCAAGTGACGTAATGTTGGTGAAGGGGTTAACCCGGAGTATGACGATCATGGACTGACTATAATATAACAACAGGCTCAAGTGACGTAATGTTGGTGAAGGGGTTAACCCGGAGTATGACGATCATGGACTGACTATAATATAACAACAGGCTCAAGTGACGTAATGTTGGTGAAGGGGTTAACCCGGAGTATGACGATCATGGACTGGCTATAATATAACAACAGGTTCAAGTGACGTCATCGGCAGAGCTTAACCCTATCTAACTCGATGGTGGTCTCTCTTGAGCAGCACTGTTTCACCTCGATATTTTATACAGATTTTTGTTTGCCAGTACAAGACGCTTCACCCGCTTAAGGTGTCAATTTATTGTTTTCCCTGGACGACCTACCAGACGAGACAGATTAATGGGCGAGGGAACGCGAAAGTGGTCCCGGACCCTAAGAACTGTAACTTAAAATGTTGTTTCTGTTCGGGCTCTGTCTCGAGTCGGCCACCCCCAGCTATTGGGTATGTGCCTGAGTATACAGTATACATACATACATATATATATAATGTATAATATATAGCTTATAATTGAGGAGGGCATTTTTAGGTTTAAGGGGGCCTGGCAAAGCTTTTTGAAAAGTTTGTTTATATGCAAATTAAACATACCATTCTCACACGACATATAAACAGAGGTTTGATACTGGTAGATTATCAACCTTGGTATTAAGGAACGCGGAGCATGACGATATCGGACTGGCTGTACAGGTCAGACTCAAGTAACCCCTTCCGCAGAGTTCTATAAATGTATTTGTAGATGTGCTTTGAGGAACAAAAGTATATAGTTGTTATCGTTTGTAAAGAAAAGCAATGCAGTTTAACACAACGTTAAATGTTGGTCGTGTAATTCTTTAACCAATAGATTTAATACGATTAGACTAGCAAGTTGTTGAAGCCAACAATTTAAATTAAAACAGTTGCCTGACATTCTTTCCAAAAAGGATGTTCAACCTTTAAACTGTGGCTAAATTAGTTCAGCTATATATTTAGATCGAGGTATCCGAGAGTGAAAGTGTCCGGTGTCCCGCTGACGAGACCCAGAATCAAACCCAAGCCGGACACTTTCATCCTAGCAAAGTCCTCAATCTTTTACTGCCATTGTTGTTGTAATTATAATTATTATTTATAGTATTGTTATCATCATCATCAATATTATTATTAATAGTAATATTATTATTATTATTATTTGTATTATTATCAGTAGAAGTAGTAGTAGTAGTAGTACTAGTAACAGTATCGGAATGACATTTAAGTAGTACATCAGCTTAGATAGATAGATAGATAGATAGATAGATAGATAATGGAGAGAGAGAGAGAGATTCAAATTCACCTCTCGTCAAATTATATCCTTAAAATTAACAGGATACATGTCTAACCACATTCTATTCATACCCATACACAACCAAAACAAAAAACCCGAACAGTCTAATAACAAGCGCAAGTCCTTGGTTATCCCGATGAATTGATTATTATATTTATATTTATATTGTTGATGTCGCTGTTGTTGTTATTATTGGTACAAGTACATACATACATATTATTATATGATTTTATACTAAAGATTCAAAATTAATCGTCGTCTTTAATTAGGCAACATCTCCATACTAACACCAAACGACTATAAACGGACGTTTCGGACCTGTAAACTATCAAAAACAGCCAATAATGAAGGAGTTACACGAACACTTTTAATGCGCATTTTTTGATCCGCATCTTTATTCTGGTAATATGTTGTGACTATTTTGCACTGGTATCGGTAATTAGACTGATGTTGGACTATTGAAGGTGGCAAACTTATTAAATAGTATATTTATGAAGATGCCTGGTCAGAGATACAGATAAACATTGTGTAAAATGTCCTCGTGTATATCCGCCGGGGAAACTCTTAAGAGTCTTCCAGCACTTGCCGGGTTAAGTAAAGAAATATAAAATATAATTGTATTTCTTCTTATTCTTTGTCTTTGTCCTGATCATTTATATACTGTAATTCTGGTGACCTGGTTTATGAACCCACTATACTGTATGCTTCTACAATAACAGCATACTGTAACTACTCTTTGAATGACTTTATAGATCAGACAAGAGAAGTGGTATTAAATAGGAATGAATGGAGAATGCTAGTGAATAGATGAGCTGTGTAAACGCGGTCGTTTGGGAGAGAGGGTCATGCGCCAGTTGGACTAGATAATAGTCCGTCAGGCGCCTGGCCCGGGGAGCCGGTGGTAAAGAAGGGTGTGCCTCGAAGCATGGTGAGTGGGTTTGTGGTGGTGAAGCTTCGCTGCGGGTCTGCCTGCGGAAATTGGAGCCTCTCCGGGGGATCTGGACCTGGGAATAATTTGCTGGGGACCCCAAATGGGCTTGAGTCTCCGGGCAATTCTCCTGGACGACCTAGATGTGTGTGATTTTATGTTGTGTTTTGTTTTGTTTTTCTGATGTGTGTTATGTCCATGTTCGAGCTCTGTCTCGAGTGGGCCACCCCCATAACACAACATATACATATATATATATATATACATAATCTTTGATAATTACCAACATACATACACTTAACATTATAATTACCTCATGCGGATAAATTGGAACACTCCCACGGAATATGACTCTGAATATAATTAACTGTTTCTGTTGCACAATTGAGCTCAAATATCCTACCAAGCCTGCGATATGCTTCAATAACTTTGTTGCAAGATTTAGTGAGGGGGAGAGACAATGACAAAGGGAGAGAGGAAAGGAAATAGAAAGGTGGGAATTATGTGCACATATTTACATAAATACACTACCTTCACAGACCTTACGATCCAAGCGAGGTGGTCTGGAGAGCAAGGGGGAGGGCAGGAGAAAGTTAGTTACTTGAAATAGGACTTCAGAGGCTATCAATCCTTCTGGATTACTTCTGGATTATTTAGCTAGCACACTGTAAGTCAATAATAACGTCAAGACTGAAGCCTCTTTTCGAGAACTTCAGTCCCTTGTGGAGAAAGTGCATGGGGAAAAGAAGGTAAGGGATAGGGTGGGAGGGAGGGGAGATGTGTGGGAATGGAAAGGAGGGGAGAAGACAAAGGAATAGAGAGAAGACAGAGAGAGAGAGTACAAAGGCTTGCCAAGGAGTACAAAGGAAAACAAGCAACAACAGATATATTGATCCTTACGTGGATGTTTGAAACTAAAGTACCTAATCTATGTGAAGAAAGGCATTGGTTGAACAGTAAACAGTGGTATTATTAATTTGTAAACGCAGTTAATCAGGGGTTAAGAGCGAGATATTTATCTATTCGAATGTTGAATGTTTAAACAGTATATACTACACCCAATGCCATTACTACACCCTGTTCCAAATAGGTATGCCGGAAATCGTGAACCCTAACCTCTGTAACTCAAAAAGGGCTAAAGCAAATAGGCTGTGAATTTATACACCTCTTCCCCGGCTGACCGTTCCCAAATGGTAGAAATATTAGCTTGATTATTCTAGTCGGTTGTGAGTTATAGAGATTAATGTTCAAGAGTGTAGGCCTACTTATTGGGAATAAGTAAGCAAATTCCATAGATGTATTACTTGATTGAAAGAGAAATGCTGTTCCTCATGTGGAGAGGAAAGGAAGAAGGGAATATGGGAGTGAGAGGAAGCGAGTGAAATGCTGTTCCTCATGTGGAGAGGAAAGGAAGAAGGGAATATGGGAGTGAGAGGAAGCGAGTGAAATGCTGTTCCTCATGTGGAGAGGAAAGGAAGAAGGGAATATGGGAGTGAGAGGAAGCGAGTGAAATGCTGTTCCTCATGTGGAGAGGAAAGGAAGAAGGTAATATGGGAGTGAGAGGAAGCGAGTGAAATGCTGTTCCTCATGTGGAGAGGAAAGGAAGAAGGGAATATGGGAGTGAGAGGAAGCGAGTGGAATTGACATGTGGAAAGGGGAAGGCAGAAGGAAAAAAAGGGGTGGGGGACAGTGAGTGACAGAGAGAGAGAGAGGGGGTAAGGGAGAGAAGAGGTGAGCCAATATAGGAGGGAGGGAGGGAAGGAGTGACATGTGTGGGGAGGGAGGGGGTGGGGTGGGGAGGATAGGAAACCAGGGAGGTGGAGGAAACAAAGAGAGAAATGGAAAGGGAAAGGAGGAAGGGAACGAGGGAGTGACATCAGTTCCAGGGCAGTAGTTCCCGTTCCAATGTTCCTTTACCCACTCTAAGCCACTTGGACACTTGATCCTCAGTGAATTGGAGGAAAACCAGCCTAGAAGGGCCACTAGACCTGTTGTTGCTTGATTTCCTTTGTACTCCTTTGTACTTTGTAAAGAGGGAGAGGGTGGAAGAGAAGGGTAGGGAATAGGGGAGGGAGGGTGAAACTAACGGAGACATAGAGATAGAAATGGGGCCAGGGAGAGGACAAATGACAGGAAAGGAAACGGGGAGGGAGAGAAGGAGTAAGAAGGGAGGGAAGTAAAATGGGAGGGAGGGATTGAAGGTGGGAGAGAAGGGGGATGGAAGATGTGAGGGAGGGAGCGAGAAAATGAATGTAGGAAGGAGCTAGGGTGTAAGTGTTTCTGGACCCCCTTCACTCTCATGTTTAGCCCAATTAATGTTGAGACTTTAGGACGTGTGTTCCATTAGTTTGGCCATTTTTAAACCGTGTACCCCATTTCTTAGTCAATATTAAGACCTTTTGATTCAGATTCAGATTAGATTCAGATTCAGACTATTTTATTTAGCCTGTGGATTACAATAGATTTATGTTACATGAGAAAATAATATTATCTGGCTGAGCCTTATGAGAGTAACTCTCCTTAACCCGGGAACTGCGGGGAGACTCTTAAGAGTTCCCCGGCGGACTGCGGGGAGACTCTTAAGAGTGAGTGAAAAAAAAAATCAACTTTTGACATCGAAAAAAAAAAAATTTATTTTTTTATTTTTTTATTTTTTTTTGGCCCCTGGGCCATGCAAAATCTCAGTCCTCTACCTCCCCTCCTTCCCCACTTTCCTCCTCTCCTTCAGTTATCACCTATTTTCCCTGTTATTCCCTTATTCTGAGGTATATTTTCGTGCTAACATTAGCGAGTTGCACGCAGGGTGTTGTCATCACTGATGGCAAGCGAGTGTAAGAGAGAGAGAGAGAGTATCGATCGACTGTGTCTCAGTGGCCTTGGGGGAAATTGGCGGGAAAGCAGCTTGCCTCACCCATACATTATACAACTCGCGGGCTATATCTCCAATTTTGACCATCCAAACGCTGTTTTCACTCGTTTTATTGTTGTTTCAGGTTAATACCTTTATAATCAACCCATAATAGGTGCATATGGATAAGTATTAATACTATTAATGGTACAATGAATATTTTAGTGACGGAAACACCTCAAATACATGCGCACAGGGAGAGGTGTCTAATTACCCCCATGCGCACTTCAGAGGTTAAGGCACCTAGTATTAATCGAACTACACAAAACAAATCAAAAGTAAAAAATTGGACATAAAATGAATCCACAGAGAAACATATTCAACAAATATATAACAACAATATGGCGACAGTATTGCACCACGAGAGTATTAGATTTTGTCACCAATAAACAATGGTACAAGAGGAACATGGGTTCATCATATACACATGCAGTACTCATACATTTATATACCCACAGTGCAATAATGGCAACAATTATAAAATATGTATCTGTACATGCATAAATAACTAAAAGGGCCTACATATACACACACACACACACCAACACACACACGCACATCAATTTGTACAGATATACAGCAATCAAATACTTATACAGCTCTATTAATGGAAAGGTAAATATTTTGTATTCATACATGAAGACTTTAACGCCTATAATTTATACAGAGACACAAAAGTGACACATTCACATACGCACACAGTACGCACACATAC
>JBAKBP010024314.1:0-35406 GCA_037953745.1 Lithodes maja
CTAGTGTCCCTCCCCTCCCCACATCACCACTCGTTCACAATTTAGGATGTTTGGTCTGTTTAAGGGGGTAGTGCTTGGTTTTTGGTCTATATATATCCATTTATTAATATATTTTTGAGTTTCCTCGCTAGACCTCCATCAAGCTTAGAAAAAACACCCCCTAGGGGCCTAGACCCCCTCTTAAGGTAAATGTGTAAATTTTTGGTAGAAAAATGTCCCGGCCGTAGGCCGATTCCTTCTAAAAGTAGAGGCTCGATATCGCTCGCCAGGAATAATTCGAGGTCAATATAAAGTTTATGTAATTGAATTGCTAAACAATTTTGTTTTATCTTTTTTATCTACGAGTTGTGTAAGGTGTTTTGATGTGTGATAATAATAGGAAATGCATATTTACCCATTAACCCTTTCACGCATTTATGACTCAGAGGTTGCCAGATTAGCAATAAGAAATAGAGTTCTCTCACTCTTATAATTACCTCTCCAAAATTAGAGTTCTGCCCACAGCTAACTCAAAGACAACTGCAGAGATTGAAGTAACTAAACTAAATTAAGGTTTCTAAATACCCCTGATGGTAACAAAGGCTTTAAAGTATCCCCAATAGGCTCAAAATCGCGTCATATGTCGGAGAGGGTTAAGTAACAATCTACCCCCCCCCCCCCCCCCACTAGCGAAAAATAGCTGTATTTGGCCATAACCGTTTGCCGTGGGATACAAAATATGTTGAGGGGTGGGCAAGCCCCCTCCCCACCCCCTATCCCCAGGACTTATTGAAATCTTCATATATTTAAACAGTAGGGGGCAAAAACATAATTTTCCCCAACGCGATTCGCCGAGGTTACACTTGCGGCGGATGTAAACAAATCCACCCGCCTCTTGCCAGGTAGGCGATAAAGAGGATTTTTAGTTTTATTCAGGATCAATAATACATTTTTACGCGCATTTAAACACATAGAGGAATGCAATACAGGTTATAAGAAACCTATAGGCCACGATAAAAGTGATGTTTCAATTTAATTACATAATCTTTATATTGTCCAAATTCGACACCAAAATGGCACGAAATGTCTTAATATTGAAAAAGAAATTGAGGCGAAAGGTTTAAAATTGCTAAACTAACGGAACGAACGTCTTAAAACCTCAACACTAATATGCTAAACATGAGGGAGAAGGGGGTCCATAAAAAGCGAGTACTACCTCCTTCATGAATATGGATGGTAAAACTAGTATGTTTATGTTGTTAGCTATGGCGCAGGGTGGTTTAGAATGATGCTGTCGTAAATAATGATCCAAAGCGAGTACATTCATCTCCCTCCCTCCCCACTATTTCACCTTCCCTCCCTCCCCACTACATTCGACCCCCTCCTCCCTCCCCACTATATTCATCTCCCTCCCTCCCCACAACACTCACCCTCCCTCCCTCCCCACTACATTCACCCCCCCTCCCTCCCTCCCTACTACATTCATCCCCTCCATCCCTCACCCTCCCACTTTACATATCCCTCTCCCTCCCTCCCCACTACATTCACCCCCCCTCCCTCCCTCCCTACTACATTCATCCCACTCCATCCCTCACCCTCCCACTTTACATATCCCTCTCCCTCCCTCTCCCCCCTCCCTCTGCATTATATAACACTAATATTGTTATAATTACAATGATAGTGCTGTAATAATGTACTATATCCTATGCCAAACAAGTAAGCCTAAACCCTTTAACATTAACCTCTATAACTCTTAAACGACTGGAGTAATCAAGCTAATATGAAATATTTCTACCGTTTAGGAAGGGTCAGCCAGGGAATAGGTGTGGAGATTTACAGCCCATTTGTTCTAGCCCGTTTTAAGATACAGAGGATAGAAGTTCAGATCTCTCGCCTACTTCAAATGAATGGACTATAGTAATACGACCAAACTATAGTAATATTATACCACCGACATAGATTGGGTATGTGTAGGGGCCGTAGACTTTATCACTATATAGCTATACACTCTTAAGGGCAGATGGGTCGTTTTTCTGATCCCCCACCTTCCTCATGTTAGCCCCCTTTGTTTTCAGATTATAAGAAGTTCGGCCTATTAGTTTTGGCGATTTTAAGACCTTTGACCCCAATTCTTTGTCAATTTTAAGACTTCGTGTCATTTAAGAGTCCATTTTTTCCTGTCGAGCGATAGTGAGCCTGCAATTTAAGAGAAACCGGACTTCGGCCGGGAAATTTATCTATCAAAAAATTTAAAAACAAATTCTTGAAGGAGGTTCCTGGGGGGTGTTTTATTTAGGCTTGATGGAGATCTAGGGAGGAAACTTAAAACTTAATAGATACATAAATGAACAAATAAATATGCCAATCCCCCCTTAAAACCCTTAGAAGAGACGATGACGCATTTATTTTCTGTTTGCTTGGTATTAGGGGACGATTTTATTCATATTAGGAAGGGTATATGGAAGTGAGAGGGTTATTTAAGATAGTCTTTACCCTTATGATAACCACAGATACTTCTTAAACTGTATAAACTAGTCCATTGATAGCCAGTATAAACTACACAACTGCACCGACTATTATGGGATATGTGTAGGAACCGTAGACTTTATGGGGTATGTGTAGGAACCGTAGACTTTATGGGGTATGTGTAGGAACCGTAGACTTTATGGGGTATGTGTAGGAACCGTAGACTTTATGGGGTATGTGTAGGAACCGTAGACTTTATGGGGTATGTGTAGGAACCGTAGACTTTATGGGGTATGTGTAGGAGCCGGAGACTTCATGGGGTATGTGTAGGAACCGTAGACTTTATGGGGTATGTGTAGGAACCGTAGACTTTATGGGGTATGTGTAGGAACCGTAGACTTTATGGGGTATGTGTAGGAACCGTAGACTTTATCGGGTATGTGTAGGAACCGTAGACTTTATGGGATATGTGTAGGAACCGTAGACTTTATGGGGTATGTGTAGGAACCGTAGACTTTATGGGGTATGTGTAGGAACCGTAGACTTTATGGGGTATGTGTAGGAACCGTAGACTTTATGGGGTATGTGTAGGAACCGTAGACTTTATGGGGTATGTGTAGGAACCGTAGACTTTATGGGGTATGTGTAGGAACCGTAGACTTTATGGGGTATGTGTAGGAACCGTAGACTTTATGGGGTATGTGTAGGAACCGTAGACTTTATGGGGTATGTGTAGGAACCGAAGACTTTATGGGGTAGGTGTAGGAACCGTAGACTTTATGGGGTATGTGTAGGAACCGTAGACTTTATGGGGTATGTGTAGGAACCGTAGACTTTATGGGGTATGTGTAGGAACCGTAGACTTTATGGGGTATGTGTAGGAACCGTAGACTTTATGGGGTATGTGTAGGAACCGTAGACATTATGGGGTATGTGTAGGAACCGTAGACATTATGGGGTATGTGTAGGAACCGTAGACTTTATGGGGTATGTGTAGGAACCGTAGACTTTATGGGGTATGTGTAGGAACCGTAGACTTTATGGGGTATGCGTAGGAACCGTAGACTTTATGGGGTATGTGTAGGAACCGTAGACTTTATGGGGTATGTGTAGGAACCGTAGACTTTATGGGGTATGTGTAGGAACCGTAGACTTTATGGGGTATGTGTAGGAACCGTAGACTTTATGGGGTATGTGTAGGAACCGTAGACTTTATGGGGTATGTGTAGGAACCGTAGACTTTATGGGGTATGTGTAGGAACCGTAGACTTTATGGGGTATTAGTAGGAACCGTAGACTTTATGGGGTATGTGTAGGAACCGTAGACTTTATGGGGTATTAGTAGGAACCGTAGACTTTATGGGGTATTAGTAGGAACCGTAGACTTTATGGGGTATTAGTAGGAACCGTAGACTTTATGGGATATGTGTAGGAACCGTATACTTTATGGGGTATGTGTAGGAACCGTAGACTTTATGGGGTATGTGTAGGAACCGTAGACTTTATGGGGTATGTGTTGGAACCGTAGACTTTATGGGGTATGTGTAGGAACCGTAGACTTTATGGGGTATGTGTAGGAACCGTAGATTTTATGGGGTATGTGTAGGAACCGTAGACTTTATGGGGTATGTGTAGGAACCGTAGACTTTATGGGGTATGTGTAGGAACCGTAGACTTTATGGGGTATGTGTAGGAACCGTAGACTTTATGGGGTATGTGTAGGAACCGTAGACTTTATGGGGTATGTGTAGGAACCGTAGACTTTATGGGGTATGTGTAGGAACCGTAGACTTTATGGGGTATGTGTAGGAACCGAAGACTTTATGGGGTATGTGTAGGAACCGTAGACTTTATGGGGTATGTGTAGGAACCGTAGACTTTATGGGGTATGTGTAGGAACCGTAGACTTTATGGGGTATGTGTAGGAACTGTAGACTTTATGGGATATGTGTAGGAACCGTATACTTTATGGGGTATGTGTAGGAACCGTAGAATTTATGAGATATGTGTAGGAACCGTAGACTTTATGGGGTATGTGTAGGAACCGTAGACTTTATGGGGTATGTGTAGGAACCGTAGACTTTATGGGGTATGTGTAGGAACCGTAGACTTTATGGGCTATGTGTAGGAACCGTAGACTTTATGGGCTATGTGTATGAACCGTAGACTTTATGGGGTATGTGTAGGAACCGTAGACTTTATGGGGTATGTGTAGGAACCGTAGACTTTATGGGGTATGTGTAGGAACCGTAGACTTTATGGGGTATGTGTAGGAACCGTAGACTTTATGGGGTATGTGTAGGAACCGTAGACTTTATGGGGTATGTGTAGGAACCGTAGACTTTATCGGGTATGTGTAGGAACCGTAGACTTTATGGGGTATGTGTAGGAACCGTAGACTTTTTGGGGTATGTGTAGGAACCGTAGACTTTATGGGGTATGTGTAGGAACCGTAGACTTTATGGGGTATGTGTAGGAACCGTAGACTTTATGGGGTATGTGTAGGAACTGTAGACTTTATGGGGTATGTGTAGGAACCGTAGACTTTATGGGGTATGTGTAGGAACCGTAGACTTTATGGGGTATGTGTAGGAACCGTAGACTTTATGGGGTATGTGTAGGAACCGTAGACTTTATGGGGTATGTGTAGGAACCGTAGACTTTATGGGATGTGTGTAGGAACCGTAGACTTTATAGGATGTGTGTAGGAACCGTAGACTTTATGGGGTATGTGTAGGAACCGTAGACTTTATGGGATGTGTGTAGGAACCGTAGACTTTATGGGATGTGTGTAGGAACCGTAGACTTTATGGGGTATGTGTAGGAACCGTAGACTTTATCACTAAACCATTTCACGCATTTATGACGCAGAGGTTGCCAGATTAGCAATACAGTTCTCTCACTCTTGTAATTACCTCTCCAAAATTAATTTTCTGCCCACAGCTAACTCAAAGACAACTGCAGAGGTTGAAGTAACTAAAGGTTTCTAAATACCCCTGATGGTAACAAAGGCTTTAAAGTATCCCCAATAGGCTCAAAATCGCGTCATATGTCGGAGAGGGTTAAGGGGGTAATGCTTGGTTTTTGGTAGATATACTTATCTATTAATTTATATGTTAGTTTCTTCGTTAGACCTCCATTAAGCTTAGAAACAAATAAAAAATAAACCTCCTTTCAAAATAAATGTTTAAGTTATTCGATAGAAAAATGTACCGGCCGCCGGTTCCTTCTAAAATTAGAGGCTCGCTTTCGCTCGCTAGGATAAAATCGACATCTAAAGGGCACGAAAGGTCTTAACATTGACGAAGAAATGAGACGAAAGGTATCAAAATCGCCAAGCTAACGGAACGAACGTCTTAAAACCTCAAAACTAATTTGCTAAACATGAAGGAGAAGGGGGTCCAGAAAAACCGAGAAGTGCCCCCTTAAACTCCTTGTGGATTATGACACGTTTTATAGCAGTAGACTATATTTTGGCTATCATTTGACGAGTCTAACCCTTTGAGTACCAGCGACGTGTGTTATATTTGTTCTAGTTATATTGGGACGATATTATGCAGTTTTGGAAGGGTCTGTGGTAGCTAAAAGGGTTGGTTGAGGTGGCTTGAAGCCTTATTATTGCTAGAGGTCCTTCCTAAGCTGAATAACATCGCCTAATAGTTGCCAGAATATGATGAAAAAGACATCCCTGGTACTGAACGGGTTAAGCAGTTTAGGAGGGGCCCTCTAGGAATCTTAAAGAGGTCGAAACCAACTCGGTTACGCCTCTGACTGCCACATATCCTTCCTAAGCTGACTAATATCGTCTTAAGATAGCGAGCATATATTGTCAGTTGCCAGAATATAATGTAAAGGACATCACCGGTACTAACAGGGTAAAATGGTTAGCTATGGACACCTTAATTACTCTTGTCATGCCCATTATTGTCTGACGTTACGATACATGACGATCATTTATTAACCCCTTCTGTACCGGCGACGTCTTTTACATTTTATTCTAGCTGTATTTAGACGATGTTGTGCAGTTTGAGAAAGATCTGTGGTAGTAAAAGAGTTAAGTAAGATAGTTCGAGGCCTATTAATTGCTGGAGGCTCTTTTTAAACTGAGTACAATCGTCTACTAGTAGTAAGAATAAATTAAAAAGGACGGAGAATGTACGGAAGGGGTTAAATGTTTATTATATTAGAAATATGACTATATTACTAAGGATTATATTTCTTCCTTCCAGAATGTGTGGGTTTTGGTGCTTACGTATTAACTGCCAACGCTACCAACACCGCTACCACCACAATTTGGCCTACCACAACTACTACCACGACTACTGCCAACACCGCTACCACCACCGCTACCACCACAGCTACCACAACTACTACCGCAACTATTGCCAACATCGCTACCACCACAACTACTACCACGGCTACCACAACTACAACCACAGCTACTTTTACTACTACCACGGCTACTGCCAACACCGCTACCACCAACACCGCTACCACCACAGCTACCACAACTACTACCGCAACTACTGCCAACACCACTACCACCATAAATACCACAACTACCACCACGGCTACCATTACCACCAACACTACGGTGCAGTCCGGGTGGAGTGGGTGGAGAAGGGTGACATGAGTGATCTGCGATAGAAGGGTTACTGCAAGAGTGAAAGGGAAAGTATACAAGACGGTAGTGAGACCAGTTATGTTGTACGGTATGGAGAAGGTGACATTGGCAAACAGATGGGAGGCAGAGTTGGAGGTAGCAGAGTCGAAGATGCTGCGATTTTCTATGGGAGTGACAAGGATGGACAGAATTATAAACAAGTCTATTAGAGGGACAGCGCATGTACTACGGCTCGGGGACAAAGGCGACATTGAGGTGGTTTGGACATGTGCAGAGGAGGGATGTGGAGTATGTTGGGAGAAGGATGCTTGGGATGGAGCTACCAGGCAAAACTAAAGGAGGAAAGCCAAAGCGGAGGTTGATGGATGCAGTGAGGGAGGACATATGGGTGGTTGGTGTGACGGAGGAAGATGTAGAGGACAGGGTCATATGGAGGCGAGTGATCTGCTGTGGCGACCCCCTAAGAGGAACAGCCGAAAGAAAAAGACCACCAACATTACGGCTACCACCACAGGTACCACAACTATCACTACGGCTGCCACGATTATTATTACGGGTACCACAACTACCACCACCACGACAACCACCACCATAGCTACCAAGACTACAACCACAGCTACCACGACTACAACCAGATACCAAGACTACCACGGGTACCACAACTACCACCACAAATACCACGGCTACAAACATATACCACAACTACCATCACTACTACCACTACCTAGGCTGCTAAAACTATCACCCTTATTAAAACCACTACGGCTACCATAATTACCGCTACTACCATTATATACGCCACAACTACCACCACCACCAAAATGGTTACCACTATAACAACCACTACTATTAGTACCACGAGTATGACCACGGTTACCACAATTATTACCACCACCACCACCACACCTACTACTACCACAACCACCATCATGGCTACCGCAACTACCACCATCACAGCTACCACTATTACCACCATCACCACTACCACTATTACCACCACCACCACTACCACCACCACTACCACCACTACTTCTACTACCTCGGCGACTACCATTCCCACCATTGATACCATGGATATTACCACTACAGTTAAGAGGAAAACAAAACAAATAAATGAAATAAACATCTCTACCAAAACCAGTGCCATCTCTACCACAACTACCGCCTCTACCACAACACAACTACCACCAGCGCCCTCTCTACAATAGCTACCACCAGTACCAACAGAACCATCTCTACCAAAACTGCCCTCGGAACATCTCAACCACAACTGCCACCACCATTATTACAATCAGAATTATATCTACCGCAAGCACCACCACCACCACCATCTCTACCACAACTACCAGCAGAAGCTGCAGAACTTCTCCACCCCAACTTTCACCACCACTACCGCAACAACAACCACTACCACAACAACTACCACTACCACCACAACAACCACCACTACCGCAACAAACACCACTACCACAACAACCACCACTACCGCAACAACCCCCACTACCACAACAACACCACTACCACAACAACAACCACTACCACAACAACCACCACAACCACAACAACCACCACAACAACCACCACTACCACCACAACCACCACAACAACCACCACTACCACCACAACCACCACTACCACAACAACCACCACTACCACAACAACCACCACTACCGCAACAACAACCACTACCACAACTACCACCACAACAACCACCACTACCGCAACAACCACCACTACCGCAACAACCACCACTACCACAACAACCACCACTACCGCAACAACCCCCACTACCACAACAACCACCACTACCACAAAAACAACCACTACCGAAACAACCACCACAACAACCACCACAACAACCACCACTACCACAACAACCACCACTACCACAACAACCACCACTACCACAACAACCACCACTACCGTAACAACCACCACTACCACAGCAACCACCACTACCGTAACAACCACCACTACCGTAACAACCACCACTACCGTAACAACCACCACTACCGCAACAACCACCACTACCACAACAACCACCACTACCACAACAACAACCACTACCGCAACAACCACCACAACCACCACAACAACCACCACTACCACAACAACCACCACTACCACAACAACCACCACTATCACAACAACCACCACTACCGCAACAACCACAACAACCACCACTACCGTAACAACCACCACCACTACTGCAACAACCACCACTACTGCAACAACCACCACTACCACAACAACCACCACTACCGCAACAACCCCCACTACCACAACAACAACCACTACCGCAACAACCACCACTACCGCAACAACCACCACTACCGTAACAACCACCACTACCGCAACAACCACCACTACCGTAACAACCACCACTACCGTAACAACCACCACTACCGTAACAACGACCACTACCGTAACAACCACCACTACCGTAACAACCACCACTACCACAACAACCACCACTTCCGGAACAACCACCACTACCGCAACAACCACCACTACCGTAACAACCACCACTACCGCAACAACCACCACTACCACAACAACCACCACTACCGCAACAACCACCACTACCGCAACAACCACCACTACCGCAACAACCACCACTACCGCAACAACCACCTCTACCGTAACAACCACCACTACCGCAACAACCACCTCTACCGTAACAACCACCACTACCGCAACAACCACCACTACCGCAACAACCACCACTACCGCAACAACCAACTCTACCGTAACAACCACCACTACCGTAACAACCACCACTACCGCAACAACCACCTCTACCGTAACAACCACCACTACCGTAACAACCACCACTACCGTAACAACCACCACTACCGTAACAACCACCACTACAGCAACAACAACCACTACCACAACAACAACCACTACCACAACAACCACCACTACCGCAACAACCACCACTACCGCAACAACCACCACTACCGCAACAACCACCACTACCGCAACAACCACCACTACCACAACAACCACCACTACCGTAACAATCACCACAACCACAACTACCGCAACAACCACCACTACCGCAACAACCACCACTACCGCAACAACAACCACTACCACAACAACCACCACTACCACAACAACCACCACTACCGTAACAATCACCACAACCACAACTACCGCAACAACAACCACTACCACAACAACCACCACTACCGTAACAACAACCACTACCACAACTACCAGCGGAACATCTCGACCACCACTACAACTATTACGATCTCTACCACAACTAACCCAAGGTAAATTATTGATCCCTTGATATAAGGCTAAATCAAATTTAATCCTTTGAAGATTATGACGCATTTTAGCAGTTTTTCTGGCTATCAAGAGACAGTTTTATACAGCTTAGGAAGGATCTGTTGGAATTATTGAGGTAAAAGACTATCTCAAACCTCTTAACTTACGCAGAGTTGGTAAATAGATAATCACACACATTAACTTAAAAAATCAAGGTTTAGAGTGCGTGGATAGTCAGTACTTTAATACTATATTAATCTTTTATATTACCTTTTTCGTTTGTTATAGATTAATCTGAGACAGAATGCATAAATATGTAGCACATTGCGTAAATACAAAATAATGTTACCAATTACCGGTACTTAGTTACAAATGGACTTTCAAATTTGTGACTGAAAATTTCGATTCTTGGCTCAGGGAAGGCGAATTTGGAGAAACTGACACAAGTCCAGCAAAGTAAGAAGTAGAGAAAATTGTATAAAATGATGCGGTAAATCGATTGGTGTAGGTTAGAAAGGTGCAGCGTTAATTTTGGGCGTAGTAAATTCGGGCGTTTTGGGACATTATTGGCTGGACTTGGGCCAGGCAGCCAGACTGGGCCAGAGTGCTTGGATCACTAATATCTACTTTACTTTGGTTATTATTCTATTGAAATTAATTTGTAAGTGTTTATATGGAACGGAATATATAATTGAGTTCATATTATAGTGAATAAACCACTAATTTCAACCACATTTACTTATAATGCACGTTTTATGAATAAAGCGGCACTAATTTATTCATAGCTTTCTTAAAATACCAAACAAACAAAAATCTGAAAAACTTCATTTCTAGAAAAAAAATCAAACTACCTATTGTCAAAATCTCAACCTCGTAACTTAAAAATTACAAAAGTTACTGGACTTTTAAATTTGTGACTGAAAATTGCGATTCTTGGCTCAGGGAAGGCGAATTTCGAGAATCTGACACAAGTCCAGCAAAGAAAAAAACATATAAAGAAAGTCTAAAATGATGCGGTAAATCCATTGGTGTAGGTTAGAAAGGTGTAGCGTTATTTTGGGCGTGGTGATTTAGGGCGTTTTCGGTTTACTCAGGCAGCCAGCCAGCCCTAGGACCAACGCGCGAGCTACCGTTTTCTATACAACCCAGTTCTGTAGAGATTTTTAAAGGCAACTCGGTTAATGTACTGTCAATATATCCCGCACTTTACTGTATTTATATATTTTATAGTTTAACATTTGTATGTTTACTCATTACTTTTATTATCCTTACTTAAAAAGTATTTTTAGATTGATTATATAATTGTTTTTATTTTCCCTACTTAGTAAATATTTCTTAGTCGAATGTTCTAATCGATAATTAATGAATATGTTCTTCTCTCTTCAGGATTTGAGTTGGTGTTTGTGTCACATCACCGAACTATATGGACTCTGCCACAAGCTACCAACACCACCACCGAACTACGGTCGACTGCCAACACACCACATCCTACCAACTGTCTGGGGTAAGTTACTGCCCAACTCGTATAGGGTGTCAAACGAAAGCCGAGTCCATTATATTTAGTCTTTATTATTGTCTATGTAAAGATAATATTATGGTTTATAGTTCAAATTATGTCTTTGGAAGTGATAGCATGGTCAAAACAATGCTATTTCGTGTTGATGTTCTTGTATTCCTTCTCATTCAAGTCTTCAAACAAAATTGTTCCGGTTTGACACCCTGCTCGGTATACTATTAACCCCTTGAGGATTATGACGCATTTTGACAGTTTATTCTGGCTATCATTAAGCGATTTTATACAGCTTAGGAAGGATCTGTAGGCATCAGAAGCGTAAAGACTATCTCAATTAGCCCTCTTACTTTCATATACCCTTCTAATCTTTAAAAAATCGTCTATTAATAGCCAGAATATACTGTTGAAGTGCGTCATAATCTTGAAAGGGTTAACATATGATAATACATTGAAATTATGTCCTGTTGCTATGCTGTTCATAATAATAAGTAATCAGAAAGTATATACAGTAGCTGCTCATTCTTTCCTTATAATTGTTTGATAATTAACATCGTATTTCCTTGCTTAACTCTTGTAACTAAAATACTTAAATTGGAAACATTAAACATCAGTATTTGCCTACTTGTTGTGAACAGTATAAGCACAATAATATAGTTTTATTTATGTATTTATTTAATGATCCTAAATTAATGTTTTATTTCTTGTTTCCAGGATCGGAGTTGCTGCCTATGGACTCTGCCGCCAGTGGACTCTGCCGCCTGTGGACTCTGCCGCCTGTGGACTCTGCCGCCGCTGTGAGAAACTGCCCACGCCACTACCATACAAGGGGAGTGATATTCCTGTTTTGTTTGTAGTAGTAGTAGTTTGTAGTCGTAGTCGTAGTATGTAGTCGTAGTTTGTAGTCGTAGTGGTGGTGGTGTAGGTTAGGTTATGTTAGGAGGGTAGGTTAGGAGGGGAGGGTAGGTTAGGTTGTAGTCGTAGTATGTAGTCGTAGTCTGTAGTCGTAGTATGTAGTCGTAGTCTGTAGTCGTAGTATGTAGTCGTAGTATGTAGTCGTAGTAGTAGTCGTAGTATGTAGTCGTAGTTGCATGGTATGAATGGTGTGTGTTAGGTTAGGCTAATCTATTTTTCCCTTTCAGATGAGATAGGTCTTATTACCTTTACTCTAATCTTTGCTATTTTTCTTTTTACTTCACAGTTTTGTTGCTGTGATGATGTCCCCTCTCCTCCCCTTCTTCCCCGAGTTGGTTCCCTCCTTCAGCTTCAATATTTTGCTTTGCTTTAAGGGGAGATCTCCACTTGAGGTATTTTTTTCTTGACCACTTTCTCCCTCATGTTTAGCCCCATTGCTTTTGATATTATAAAACGTTTGCCCCATTAGTTTAGCGATTTTAAGAACTTTCACCCCATATTAAGACCTTTCGTGCCATTCAGGTGTCGATTTTATCCTGGCGAGCGATAGCGAGTCTTTTATTTAAGAAGAACCGGCCTTTGGCCGGGAAATTTTTCTACCGAAAAATGTACAAATTTATATTGAAAGGGACTCAATGGGGTGTAATTTTAAGCTTGATGGAGGTCTCGGGAACACACTAAATACCTCCCCTTAATTTCAATAATGATTGTATTTGCCTTAAATGTAACTTATGATATAGTCTATCACTTTAATTCATAACTCTGTATTTGCTATTAACTTCACTTGATATAATATTGTTATATATCGTCTTTGTCACGCGAACTTTGCTTAATAAAAATAAATAAACGAACTTCTATCTTTTATTGATCACTTTATTATAAGCTATGACTTTTATAACTAATGAAAACTTAGAAAAATAGTTCTCAAAAAGAAATAAAGTTCCAATATATAAAATATATGAAAGTATACAAATATAAGAGAACTGATAAAATAATAAACTGACTTAGAATATGAAAACAAAACTTATAAACAAACTAATTAACTTTGAAAAACTTAGCCTCATGCTAAGAAACAGTAATTATAACTTATACAAAAATAATGAACTAGAAAATTGACGAAGTATGAAGAACAAACTAATTACCTTAGAAAAACTAAGCCCCATGCTAAGAAAAACACTTATGACTTCTAAAAAAAATAATGAACTTGGAAAATTTACAAAATATGAAGAGAACGAAGATCATTAACTTAGAAAAAAATCATACTTGAAATAAAAGGAGAAACCAAAAGATAATGGATATTAAAAAGAGCATATATCAACTTAGTATTTTATTGATCAGATTCAGACATACATATACTGTATATCGTACAAAACACTACATACAAAATTTAAAAAAAAAACATACTTTTAATACTTAGTTATAAATTTGGATTACCCTTACTGGTTTTATAGATCTTAACATGAATTTTGCTTTTATATTACGTACCTAAAGTACTTCATACCTAACTTTGCTTAGTGACCATGGTATAACTTTTGGTTCACATTATAGGCCCAATATTAATTTGTACAGTAATTTTATTTTAGAAGTACTTTATATTAAATTAATTTTGCAATAACCATTGGGCTTTCAGTAATTTTTCATATAGTTTTATTTTGAATTTCAAGCCTATAATATTGAGCTTCATTGGCAATGCAATTTGGCATTTTTTATAATTCTGAATTATTGATTTCAGTTTAACATTTGTATTGAATAGCCAAGCTTTTAAGTAATACTTTTCTTTTTAATGTTCGGTCCTTATATAATTCTTATTTATCGGGTTTAATTCAGTTCATCAGCTAAGTTACCATCAATTAGTCTACACCTGGACTATCTCCCTCTCCCACCAGGCAGTACTGAGGTAAGCCTGGGTTATCTATCTTCTACTTTATAGCCCAACTCTAACCTATTCTGTTTATGAAGTAGTGTTTAATACTTTTGACAAGCTTATGTCTAGTGTGCAGCTTTTTGGGGGTAAGTTGGTTTTCCGAATGATTGCAAGTTTTTCTTCCTGTGGTGTGAATGTGTAGTGTTAAGTGGAGTAGGGAGTAAAATGAGAAAGTCGGTTAGCATTGTGGTCAAGTGTGTATTGTAAGTGTCATGTGATGTGTGGATGTTGACAGTACGTGATCAAAGTAGGCAAGGGATATTTATTTAGGGACTGATTATGGGTGCATGATTAGGTGTTAATAGTGTATGGACAAAGTAGGGGAAGGTACAAGTGTTAGAGGGCTGGCAAAGTATTTAGCCTAAATGTGTGTAAGACTGTTGGCAAAGTAAGGTGTGGATTGTTGGCAGAGAGGTGTTGACAATTATTGAACCCAAATATTGGCAGTTTGATATGGTGTGTTGGCATTGTTTTTAGTGATTACTGGAGGTGTTGGCCAAGTGGTGTAGGTGTTGGTTGATTTGATAATTGAAGGTATAATGCAACTGGAGCCTTGTACAATAAAGAAGCATACGTGTTGGCAGTGAAATTAGGTGTGTTGTTAGTGTAGTTTGTGTGATGATAGTGGCATTTAGAGTTTTGGCGTGTTCAAATATTTGTTGTGTTGGTAGTGTTCGATGTTCTCAATATGACATGTGGGAGTCTATCAAAGTATTACCTATGCCAAAGTTAATTATTTAAATCTTAAAGTTATCATGTGACTGGAGCGATGTGCAAATTAGGATTCAATCTCTCATATGCCCATGTATTTGTTTTTACTGGCCGTATCCCATATAACTGTTCATGTTATTTTAGATTATGTATATTGAAGTTGCATTGGTGTTATGTTATCAGAATTTAGCCGATTTGAATTTAACTAGTGTATATATGTAATTGCTGTAGCCAAAAAGCTATCTATCCATTAAATTTATCTCCACTGATCTATCCCTCCCATGTAACTGCCCCTAGGTGTATATCTACCAATGTAACTATCATGATCTATCCTATGTAACTATTGCTATTTGCCTGTTTATCCCAAACTCGTATAGCTCTTCCTACCTACCTCTCCAAGAATCTAGATACATTAGGTATTGAAAGTCATCCCTCCTCACTCAGATATTATATTGTGTAGTTCGTTTCGTGAACTTGCCGCTTTTATCATCTGGCAATGTATTCCAATATTTCGAAATTTTAATATAATAATTTGTAAAGTTTTCTTTATCGAGGGTATTGGCTTTTAGTAATTTGTTCAAATATTTATCTTCATTTCTAAATTAAGATTAATTTATATTACTGTTCGTTATCCATGGATTACAATAATCACCGTTTTTCATTCAAAGTTAATATGAATATCTATCAGAAATATACAAGATTGATCTACAATATTGGATTACATCAACAGGTTGGAATCAATAGTCAAGACTCAACTATTTAAGTTATTTTTGTTTTTAAACAAATAGGTAGCGTTCTCCATTGGTCCAGGGTCCTTAGTCTGGTCACAGCAACACATCACATCTGTAAAATGAAGAAAATATTGAGGCACCAGAAATACAGGACTTTCAAGGAAGGGGTCGGGGGATCCTGACGGGGGTAGAAGGGGGGGATCCTAAGGGGGTAGAGGGGATCCTGAGGGGGTAGGGGAGAGGTCCTGAGGGGGTAGGGGGGGGGGGGGGCTGAGGCGGACCCAGGGATAGTATGGGGGCCCTGAGGAGGTAGAGAAGGAGGGGGGTCCTGAGGGGGTAGAGAGGGGGGGGGGGGTCTTGAGGCGGACACAGGGATAGTATGGTGGTCCTGGGGGGGTCCTGGGGTGGGGGGGGTGAGAACAACGGGGGGGGGGGCTCTATTTTTTGTTCTGCTTATATTTTAATACTTTTTGTTAAGTCTCCTACATAACCATTCCACACCCTCTACGAGGTTTCCCTTCCCTTCTTTTCCCTGGTAGTTCATCCTATCCCCATCCCAGATAGATCTTCCCTTCAGTCCTATTCTGTATTCAGTTCTATTCTACACACTAGTTCTATTCTGTATTCTGGCTAAATCTATTATGTCCTTCCTTCCCTCCCTGGTACATCAATACCCTCCCTGCAACACGCCCCCAAACACAAGAAAAGTCAGAAATATATGTTTAATTTATTTTTTATTGTCAGGAAGCAGTCAAGAAGTCATCGGTGTCGAACATTGGACAGTATCAAGAAGGTCAAACAGCCTGGGGAATAACAACAACAAACAGCAGGAGTAGGACAGCAGAAAAGGCTAGAGACAGCAGAGCGGGTGACAGCAGACTGGGTACCATACATCGGCAGCAGACAAGGAATCCGCAATGAGGTAGGAGTGAGCTAGCTATGGTTGGTCAAACAAATTTATCTGTTTTGACTAAGATTTGTTTGGTATATTGATTATGTCTTTATGAAGATGTTTGTGTTTAATATATATGGAGATATATTGAGTGAGCTTGATGGGTATTCAGTATGAGGATATAGGTATTCCATTTGAGTTGGTAGGTAGTGAATTGTGAGCATAAATTGGCAGGTAGTGATAATGAATATGGTTATTGTACGAGTTGGTTGAGGTTGATAGGTGGGATTCCAACGGGATTGAGCAGACGAGAGCAAATCAAGGTGACAGCGGAACTATAGATGGACAGACATCAACGACTGCCATAGCATCAATGAACCCGTCAACAGTGGAAACAGCATAGCGAGGGACAGCAACATTAGCAGCATCAGACAAAAACAACAAGCCGGTGAGCAAAACTATATTGCTGTATGGGGAAAATAGGTTAGTCAGTCAGTCAGTCTACCTAGCTTCATTATAAAGTTAAGGGGAAAAGGAAGCAAATTAGATTGAGATAGAAAACAGTGTGCCCAACAAAGTAGGCCACCCTTCATTCACTCCTCGATATACTCAAAATTGTCAGTATCAACTAAGTAAATTTTTACTTTACATTTACAGTATTGATCTGTACGGAATTATGAAAGCTAAGGACACATTATTAGTAACAAATTAAATTGAAACTATTCAATAACCAGCTAGAATAGATCGTAAAATTGTGAATTATACAAGGTATTGTAAACTGCAAATCAGATATTAAAGTGACTCTTTATATTATTTTGCATGATTTTTCAAGAGTTGGGCAAACACTGGTGAATAATGGTTAGGTCTTAAATTGGCTCTTGTAACAGGATTATGCAACACTTTCTCGTAGCATGAAAGAGATTTCTGAAGAAAAAAACTACAAACAAACCAATGCCAGCTGTAGAACAAAATTACCATAGGCTTTAATATCGGTCATAATATTTACCTAAACAAGTAGGCCTTATCGAAGTAAACCAGTAGGACCGCTATTATTCTAAAGACATGAGTCATAGTTCTTAAGGCATATCCGTTGTACGAATAGGAAATATATAATCAGGCTTGAATACCTTTTAAGTAGTCATAAAGAGATAATCCAATTTACAGTACAACAATTTACGAGTTTTACTATGTATCACTAGTCTAGGCATGTAAGCTTGACGTTAAGTATTTCGACAACAAATACATTAATTAAAAGTCCTTAGGCATAGGGGGACTAATATTTGCAAATATTTTGTTCGAATCATGGGGATAACTGCCCAAAACAAGGCACAAGTGTGCAAGGCCATCTAAAAGCTTACATCCGAGTCCACCTAGGATTAACCTTCATAAATCAAACTTTGGATGGACCTTGGTAAAAATATTGTAATCAATACACTGTTCGTAGTCGTTAGTGATAATTGGGACAGTAACTATGAGCAGCCTGTTTTACATATTGCACCAGAGGCCTATAATATGGTTCTTAAATTCTATGGATTTATGAGTTTATATATTTATCTGGGGTTACTTTGGACACAAAGTTATACCGATATCAAATTTACTCAAAGCTGGTCTATGATAATCTTCATCTTTTTTTTTTTTTTTTTTTTTTTTTTTTTTTCTATGTGATTGAGGGAGGCAAAAGGCATAACTGCCTATAGCGAGTGCCTCCCCCATAGTTGAAAGAGTGACAGGGCCAAAATCAAGGGACGTTCGAGCCAAAATGCCTGGACACACGGAGTTTGAAGCAATTTAAGTCATAGGAAGAGGGAAAGACTGATTCTGGGAGAGAGTTCCAGAGCTCAGATGTTGAGTAGAAGAAAGTTTGAGAGTAACGTTTCACTCTTGGGTTGGAGAGTTGCACAGAGTAGGGGTGGGATTGAGTTGCAAGACGGGTACCACGTGCCCTACGTAAAGGAGGTGGTATGCACTGGGATAGCTCTGAGGAACACTGATTATTATAGTAGCGATAGAATAGCGAGAGAGATGCAACATTGCGGCGGAGAGAGAGAGATTGCAGAGAGTTGGTGAGTGGACGGGAGTTAATGATACGAAAGGCCTTCCTTTCAACTTTGTCTAGGAGAGCGGTGTGAGAGGAACCTCCCCACACATGTGAACAATACTCAATACAAGGGCGCACTATGCCCCTGTACAGAGCAAGAAGCTGTGCAGGGGAAAAGAACCCCCTAAGGCGGTTGAGCACACCCAGCTTCTGGGAGGCTGCCTTAGCAAGACTGGTAATATGGTCCTTCCAAATGAGAGCAGAAGAAAAAGAGACACCAAGAATATTGAGAGAAGATGAAGGGTTGATTTTTGTATTGTTGAAGAATAAGGGATAGTCCGCTGGGAGATCCTGACGGGTAGATAGATGGAGAAATTGGGTTTTGGAAGCATTAAAGTTAACAAGGTTTTCTCTGCCCCAATTGGAAATAGTATTTAGATCAGAATTTAAGAGTTCTATGGCTTCATTACGTTTGTCGTTGAGGGATTGCTGGCTGGGGCGTTCTGAAAAACTAATGGAGTAGTGTAAGGTTGAGTCGTCTGCGTATGAATGGATGGGAATTAAGGTACAGTTAAGGAGATCATTTATAAAAATTAGAAAGAGAATAGGAGATAGGACAGAGCCCTGAGGAACACCGGAGTTTATAGGGTGAGGAAGTGAACAATGGCCGTCCACAACCGCAGCTATGGAACGGCCGGAAAGGAAATTAGAGACAAAGGCACAGATGGAGGGATAGAAACCGAAGGAGGGTAGTTTAGAAATTAAAGATTTATGCCAGACTCTATCGAAGGCTTTCGATATGTCTAGTGCAATAGAAAAAGTCTCACCGAAGTCCCGAAAGGAGGATGACCAAGAGTTAGTAAGATATGAAAGAAGATCACCAGTAGAGCGACCCTTAAGGAAGCCATACTGGCGATCTGAGAGCAGATTATGAGAAGAGAAATGCTTAAGAAATTTGGAAGCAAGAATAGTTTCAAAAACTTTAGAAAGACAAGAGATAAGAGCAATTGGACGATAGTTGGAGGGTTGAGAGCGGTCACCCTTCTTTGGGACAGGTTGAATGTGAGCAAACTTCCAGCATGAAGGGAAGACGTTAGAGGATAGACAGAGACGAAAGAGTTTGCCTAGGCAGGGAGTCAGCACGGAAGCACAGTTTTTGAGAACAACAGGAGGAACACCGTCCGGACCGTACGCCTTATTAGTGTTAAGCCCAGAGAGGGTAGAAAGTACATCTTTAGAAGAGATTAGGATATTAGGCATAAGTAAGAGAGAGGAGGGCGGAGAGGGAGGAATAGCACCGGAATCATCCAAGGTGGAGTTTCTAGCAAAAGTTTGAGCGAAGAGTTTAGCTTTGTCAGAGGAAGAAGTGATGGTTGTGCCATCAGAGTGGGAAAGAGGAGGGAAAGACGAGGAAGAGAAATTGTTGGAGAGGTTTTTGGCTAGATGCCAGAAAGCTTGGGAAGAGCTAGAGTTGGATAGTTCAGTGCATTTATTATTGATGAAAGAGTGTTTGGCAAGTCGAAGAACAGATTTGGCTTGATTCCGGGCAGAAACATATGAAGAATGAGAGTCTTGAGTTTTAAGGCGTCGGTACCGTTTGAATGCTTCCTCCTTATTGCGGACAGCAGTAGAACAGGCGTGAGTAAACCAAGATTTTTTAGCATTAGTCTGAGAGAAAGAGAATGGAATGTATGCTTCCATGCCCGATAGGATTACCTCGGTAATGCGTTCAGCACTCTCCGAGGGTCCTCGGCCATGGAAGCAGAAATCATTCCATGGGAAATCAAAGAAGTACTGCCGAAGAGCCTCCCAGTCGGCAGCGCCAAAGTGCCACAAGCGCCGCCGGCTAGGAGGATCGGGTGGCTGTACTGGAGAGATAGGACAGGTGACAGAGATAAGTTTATGGTCGGAGGAGCCCAAAGGAGAGAAAAGATCGACAGTATAAGAAGAAGGGTTAGAAGTTAGAAACAGGTCAAGAATGTTGGGCCGATCTCCGATGCGATCCGGGATACGGGTGGGTTGCTGAACTAACTGCTCTAGGTCATTTAGGATAGAAAAGACATAGGCTTGTTCACCAGGTGGATCAGTAGTGTGAGAGGAGAGCCATTGGCGGTGGTGAACGTTGAAATCTCCTAAGATGGAGATTTCTGAGAAAGGAGAAATGGATAGAATGTGTTCCACTGTAGAGTTTAGATAGTCAAAGAATTTAGGAAAGTTGGTAGAGTTAGGGGAAAGATAGACAGCACAGAAATATTTAGTAAGAGAATGACAGGAAAGTTTGAGCCATAAAGTTGAGAATTCAGAGGAGTCGAAATCGGGAACACGAGAGCAAGTGAGTTTGTTGTGCACATATGCACAACATCCGCCATTGGCTTTGAAACTAGGATAGAGAAAGTAGGAGGATACAGAGAAGGGGTTGCTGGATGTTGCTACAGACACCTGGGTTTCGGTGAGGAAGAGAAGATCAGGTTTGTAGGAGGAGAGATGGTGCTCAACAGAGTGAAAGTTAGAGGAAAGTCCGCGAATGTTGCAGAAATTAATAGAAAGAGTAACAGGCCGAGGTCCAGGTAATTGTGTGGGGTCGTCAGGGGATGGTCGGTCGGGTGAGGGGGCATTTATGGTCCCCCCCCCTGGGGACTCCGAGGCTGGGCTAAAATTAATAATTTTTGTGTTTTTTTAATTTTGGTGTGGAGGAATGAAGTGTGGTGTGCATGTTTAGTGTAGTGAAGTGGATAGGAGGAGGAGGTGTTTGTGAGAGCTAGCTGGATTGCTCTCAGTGTAAATGAGGCACAAAGAAAATCAGTAAGAGAGGCCAAGCAAATGAAACAGGAGTTCCAGCGACTCTTTATCACATGCCTATAACCTCACCTGGGTCTAGCCCTGATCGACTGGTGCCTACAATCTCCCCACTGAATGGGGATATTGGCATATATAACTATATCAGCAGGGTAAACCAAAATAGTGTTATATTGGTCACATTGATACAAGTGAAAACAGTTCTATAGATCCAAATAATTATATGTTCCTTAGTCTCCAGTGTTTTCCATAAGTTCTATAAAACCTACTGTATTTACTTCAAGACCGAAGTGACTAATTACTAATATTAACAAGGGTACAGTCAATATAAATAGTTCGCCGACATTTCTAGGGTTTTAAACCAATCTTACTAGTAACAGGCTATTGGAAGCACATGAGGACTGTCAAGGGAAAGTGTATAATAACTTACAATTCCACTATTTGTGGATTTTGGGCGAACTATTTTTGCTTCAACGAACTGGCAGCATCTTTTCTATATCCAACTTACGAGAAAATTCGTACATTTGGCAACACTGATATTACAAGAAGACTTCTGAATTTATAGAACGTATGTATAAAGGAATAATTAAGATGTCTTGATAATATACCTTTTAGTAGCATATTAGTAATGATAAACCCATCTAAGGATAGAAAGGTATAATTATCTAATAATCAAGGGAAGGTCTTTCAATATAACTATTTTATCTAATGTTTATTGTTTAGTAAATCAAACCTATTTTGATATACTCAAGACTCTTCCTGGGAAACTCTCCCTACAAGATTGCCAAGGCAAATATTCCTCAAGGTTACTTTGTTCAGACATAACTTCTCAGGATCTTTGAAAAGCTACGTAATGTGAAGACTATTGAATCAGACGTGGAAGACTGGAATTCAGTAGTAGTAGTAGTAGTAGTAGTAGTAGTAGTATTACTCATTGTCTATTATAATATTACCCACTTATTTAACCCTTCTAATCACATGATTCAAATTTGCTTAATCATAACTGCCTCCAGACGATTTTAGTTAACTTAGAAAGAACTTGTCAGAATTTGAGGGTTGATTTTGATTATGTTAGCTCTTTGATTCCCAGAGTTTATCTAAACCTGTCAGTAGCATTATTAAAGTAAATATATCTGGTTGTTTGGTCAACTCCACACTGTCACTACGGTTATATATTTATTCTGGCTACCCGTAGATCATTTACTCAGTTTAGGAAGGACCTGTTGGATTCTAAGGGTACATACAATGTGTACTCCATTGATTCCTTGTGGTCCTTAACCGATTTATATAGTCTTGTGTTAGACAAAATAACAGGGATGTTATGACTTTATCAAAACAAAGCTTTTAACACCCAAGGAATATACTACCTCGAGATTTTCTTCAACTTAGGATAGGCCTGTCAGAGTTAGAGGATTAACGTAAACATTTGTTAGCTCTTTAATTCCCAGTGGTTCTTCCAAAGCTGGTTAAAATTATCTGATTATATCATTTATGAAGAATTTTTCGCACGATTGAATGTAAACTAAAAAAATATATTGGCGATTTAACACCTTTTGCGCCATTTCGTTGTCAATTTGAAGACCATTCGTGCCATTTAGGTGTCTATTATTTCCTGGCGAGCGAAAGCGAGCCTGCAATTTTAAGAGGAACCGGCCTTCGGCCGGGAAATTTTTCTACCGAAAAATTTACAAATTTATCTTGAAGGGGAGGTCTAGGGGGTGTTCTTTTAAGCTTGATGGAGGTCTAGGGAGGAAACTAAACAAATATATGAATAAATTAATTAATAGACCAAACAAACTGCCCGTCTCCCCTTAACATCTGACAAGTGAGAACATTCTGAATAGGGCTGCCTGGAATGGTGCCATTAGGACGTGTTCACGGGAGACAAACCATACCTGGTGTGGTCCACTCATAAATTAAGTGTTATATAGTCAGTTTATTTTCAGCTGAGAGTAAATTGCCATGTCCCCATCTTCATTACTCGGTTATTACGAAGATTTTGTAGCGAAATTTGATGTTAATTGTGAAAACTTGGGATTAATATGGTTAGGATATATATTAGTTTCATATATTTCCATTAAGTATCGGCAAATTCGCAGATAATAGATTCAGTTTATCATCAGCTGGAAAAAAATAGACTATTGTAGGCTTGCCTGGGTATTTGTTTGACATTTTCGTTTTAATGATTGCATAAACTTCCTCAAAGTTAATAATTATCTGTACTTCAGTAGTTTTGTGACAAACTTATATCTATATAAATAAATGACAAATAAAGGCATTTGTAATGAATCTATGTTCGGGCCCAGAATTTGCTTAACCCTTTCACGCTTATGACGCAATTTTGAACCTATTAGGGATGCTTTAAAGCCTTTGTTACAATCAGGGGAATTTAAAAACCTTTAGTTTAGTTACTTCAACCACTGCAGTTGTCTTTGAGTTAGCTGTGGGCAGAAAACTAATTTTGGAGAAGTAATTATAAGAGTGAGAGAACTCTATTTATTATTGCTAATCTGGCAACCTCTGCGTCATAAATGCGTGAGAGTTAAAAGGAGCTCAAAGTGCATAACTTAAAAACAAACAGTGATCATAATTACGACACTGGGATAGGCTAAGGGAACTGTACACATGTTGACCTAAGTTCCTAGCCTTTTAATATTGTTAATTATGTTCTTACCCTAGTTTGTTGGCGAAGGTGTTGAGGAGGAGGGGGTGGGGATACTGATCCTCTTTCTCCCTCATGTTTAGCCCCATTAGTTTTCAGATTTTAAGACGTTCGGCTCACGAGTTGGCTATTTTAATACCTTTCAGCCCATTTCTTGTTCAATATCAAGACCTTTTGTGCTATTTAGGAGTATTTTTCTTGGCGAGCGATAGCGAGCCTTTAGTTTAGGAGGAACCGGCCTTCGGCCTGGACATTCTCCTACCGAAATATTTACAAATATATCTAGAAGGGGGATCTTGGGAATGTTTTGTTTAAGCTTGGAGGTCTAGGGCGAATTTTTTTAACACCTTACGAGCGGCCTATGCGGTTTATTTATATGTACTGCCCAGCGGGGTGTTTTTAGCCAAAATAGGGCTGTTTACGTGATCATTTTCATGCCTAAATAAGACCCAGAACGTAAAACAAGTATCTATCCCTGAAAGGGCATAAACAGAGCTTTCGAATGACACCATAACGATCCTTTTATGATGGCTAGTTTTCTTGCAATAACCGTGCAACGCGAGTGCAAAAAGCATGTAATTAGGCAATTTCCCCATACAATTCCGTATATAGCGAGTGAGAGAGGGAGGGAGGAGGTGGGATTCGTGTCAGTAGGTTCGCCGCGGTGGTCGGGAGCAGTCATACGCTCGCTACTCTCCTGCCACCACTTGTCTCTCTCTCTCAGCAACATTACGTGCTGAAATTGCCACACGATATATGTCGAGCGCCGCCACATAGTCCAGCTTTATTTAACTCGACTTATGTTGCGCGCCGCTAATTAAGGGTTAAAACAAGTGAATCTATCTACCAATAAATAAATCCTTAGCCATTAACTCCTTCAGACATATATGACGCGATCGCGTCATATGGTCCAGTGCGCCAAAAACTCATGACGCGATCGCGTCATATGGACTTATCTCCATGGCTCTCCAATAAGTTTATGACGCGATTTTGCGTCATATGAGCTCAGTAAATCCGATAAGTTAGCTAACGATAAAACCGTTGGTGGCAACCTCAACCACCTCCGATAATTCTAACGGCCGCAGTGTTGTTGTGAGTGTAGTGCGAGGCAGTGGCAATGATACCGGGGCTCCCGCCTCCTCGGACTTATTGGAACTAATATGTCGCAACGAGTTAACCCTATTAATATTGTTGTGTTCTTACCCTAGTTTGTTGGTGAAGGTGTTGATGGCTCCCTGGGTGGTGGTGGTGGAGGGGTGGTGGTGGTGGTGGTGGAGTGATGGTGGTGGAGTGGTGGTGGTGGTGGTGGTGGTGTTGGTGGAGTGGTCTTCATCTTCCCTCCGCCGAGCATCACCTGTCAACAATAAGGAAGTTTAGCATTGCAAAACTTGGTACCTTAAGTGTAGACATACCGATTTTCTGGACCCCCTTCTCCCTAATGTTTAGCCCCAGTAGTTTTAAGATTTTAAGATGTTGGTTCCATTAGTTTGGCGATTTTAACACATTTTTCCCCATTTTGTTGTCAATTTTAACACCTTATTAGCGGGCTAGCGGTCTATTTATATGTACCGCCCAGCGGGGTGTTTTTAGCCAAAATAGGGCTGTTTACGTGATCATTTTCATGCCTAAATAAGACCCAGAGCGTAAAACAAGTATCTATCCCTGAAAGGGCATAAACAGAGCTTTCCAATGACACCATAACGATCCTTTTATGACGGCTAGTTTTCTTGCAACAACCGCGCAACACGAGTGCAAAAAGCATGTAATTCGGTACTTTCTCCATACAATTCTGTATGTAGCGAGTGAGAGAGGGAGGGAGGAGGTGGGATTCGTGTCAGTAGGTTCGCCGCGGTGGTCTGGAGCAGTCATACGCTCGCTACTCTCCTGCCACCAGTTGTCTCTCTCTCTCTCTCAGCAACATTACATGCTGAAATTGCCACACGACCTATGTCGCGCGCCGCCAGATAGTCCAGATTTATTATACTCGACTTATGTTGCGCGCCGCTAGTTAAGGGTTAAGACCTTTCGTGTCATTTAGGTTTCTATTATTTCCTGGCGAGCGATAGCGAGCCTGCAAATTTGAAAGGAACTGACCTTCGGCCGGTACATTTTTCTACCGAAAAATTTACAAATTTATCTTGAAGGGGGATCTAGGTTTTTTTTTGGTCTAAGCTTGATGGAAGTCTAGGGAGGAAACTAAAACACATATATGAATAAATGAATTAATAGATCAAACAAACAGCCACTGTCCCCTTAACCCCTTCAGCACGATGACTTCATTAGATGGTTTTCAATAGCATATTATCTACCTTTAAGACTCAAATGGGTAAATTCCATCTCGATAAATTCTCTCAATATCATAGGTACTTCTTAAGCTGTGCATAATCGTCTAAATTTAACCAGAATATGTGGCAAAAAAGTCGTCATCGTGGTGAAGGGGTTAAAACATTATGGAATACGTAACTATAGGACAATATTTCAAGACATTATTCACAGTTTCAATAGGGATCTTAATATAGTTCATATACTAATTTTACAGAAACTAAAATTATGATATCTCAACCATAGTCAAGGTGGTTGGGTAGAATCAGGTCTGGTAGAATCAGGTCGCTCTTCCCATCTCTAACCTGTTGGGAAGATTTACAGTCACATTAGTCAGGTTCTGTCATACCTTTAAGTCACCGTTGTTCCTCCGTCGGGCCAGCCAGCTAATTCCTGTTGATAAAATATTTAATAATCACAGGAGCGCCGTTCTGCCAGCTAGCCAGCCAACCACATCGGTCTGCAAATCGGCCACATGCTCCACAAACCGCCACGTCGTCCGGAAAACCTGAAACCTTCACAACCAATGACCAGACAACCAAATTCACCGGCCGGATTTCAACCAATAAGAAAACAAACCACAAACCAAACTAACTACTGTAACCCTATAGTAACTAACTCTCTAATAAAACTAACTAAACTTCTGCCAAGCCTCTAACAGACAACCAACCTCTTCAGCCAACAAAATAGAGCAACACCTAACCAATACTAACCTATAACAGACTCCTACCTATCCCTACCCCTTGAACTAACTAAAAACTACCTCCCTCCCTTCCTCCCTCCCTCTCCCCCCCCCCTCCCTCCCTTCCCAGCATCCCTACCAGAAACCTCTTCTAATTCGAAGCCAACGACGATAGGAGAAACAGATTAGTGCATGGATTAGTTATATTATATTTCAATATGTACTGTACATTTCATATTAAAATAATGTTAAGTTATTGAAAGCATTTTCCATGAAGTATTATAATTATGGCACATATATATTGCATTATACAGTTAAAATATATATCAATTATTGAAAAATATAGCATTAATAAGCACATAATTTATACAAATTGATTAAAATAGAAATATCTTACCTTAAAAATTTAATTTGCCTCCTATCTAACGTAATGTGTATAGAGATGTTAGTAGAAAGGAGATGGTTTAGGTGGTAACAAGGACAATGGTTAGGATGGGAAGGATGGTTAGGATTAAAGGGCAAGATTATATTTTCCGGACCCCTTTCTCCCTCATGATTAGCTCAGGTTGTTTTGAGATTTTAAAGACGTTTGCCCTTTAGTTTGGCACTTTTAAGACCTGTGCCATTTAGTAGTCTTTTTTGTTTTCCTGGCGAGCGATAGCGAACCTGATATTAAGGAGAAACTGTCAGATCCGAGACATTTTCTATCGAAAAATGTACAAATTAATCTTGAAGGGGGGTCTTGGGGGTATTTTATTTAAGCTTGACGGAAGGTCTTGGGAGAAAAAAATAAACAAATCAACAAAAATATAAAAAATCTCCCTTTACAGAGGAATATGGTTAGGATTAAATCTGTAGCTAGCTAATTGTTGCCGTGATGGTGGTAGACCGGTTGGGGGTTCTAGCATCGTTCACGACATCTGTAAAGAAAAAAGAACATGGTTAGAATTTATGTCAGTCAGCCATGTATACCGTATATTATTTGTTTAGAGTGTTAGCATTATTATTATATTTGTGTATATTTAGAAACTGTATTTAGTTTTCCTAGAGTGACTTTATATAATCCTGCTGATATAAGTATATTAATTATAGAATCCTGCTGATATAAGTATATTAATTATAGAATCCCGCTGATATAAGTATATTAATTATAGAATCCTGCTGATATAAGTATATTAATTATAGAATCCTGCTGATATAAGTATATTAATTATAGAATCCTGCTGATATAAGTATATTAATTATAGAATCCTGCTGATATAATATATTAATTATAGAATCCTGCTGATATAAGTATATTAATTATAGAATCCTGCTGATATAAGTATATTAATTTGATTTGTTAACTTTGAAATTGTACTTGCATTATTTGTATCTTTTAAGGGGAGATGGGTTGTTTTTCTAGACTCCCTTCTCATGTTTAGTCCCATTAGTTTTCAGATTTAAAGAAGTTTGCCCTATTAGTTTGTCGATTTTAAGACCTTTCGACCCATTTTGTCAGTATTAAGACCTTTCGTGCTATTTAGGTGTCAATTTTTTACCTGGCGAACGATAGTGAGCCTGTAATTTTGGAAGAACCGGCCTTTGGCCGGGAAATTTTTCTACCGAAAAATTTACAAATAAATCTACAAGGGGGATCTAATGGATGTTTGTTTAAGTTTGATGGAGGTCTAGGGAGGAAACTAGAAACATTATAAATAATTTGATTTTTTGTTTTATAAAAAAAGTGAACCATTCCCCAACCCTAGAACGGTTACGGCGGGAGAATTTCTCCCGGGGCGCAAGAGGTGATCACGTGATTCACCCATGTGGCAGCGTGGGTCTGGCTTGGCGCGCCCAGTACCTTCAGTCCATTGTCTGACTTGGTTGAGGGTGGGTGTGCGGTCCAGCTAACTCGCTTGGTTTTTCCCCTAAATCACATTTAGGGAGAATTTCTCCCGGAGTTGCTGTTAACGTGTGTTGTGCAGTCCGGGTGAAATTCTCCCGGTGTTACCATACCGGTAATCGTAATTATTTGTGAAACCTTATTATAATATGTTTTTCTTTTTCAGACAAGATTTATTGAAAAAAATTCGCCATGGCACGCCAAAATAAAATTTACACAGATGATGAACTTGATATCATGAACAGAACTGGGGCCTTGTCAGAGATTGGTAATGATGAAAGTGAATCTGATAGTGAAGTTGATGAACTTGAACCGGACATATTGTATGACAGTGACGATGATGTAGAATATACTCCTATGCCACATGAAGAAAGTAGTGATGAAAGTTCTGAGGAGGAGGAATATGGGGGGAATAGGAGAAAGAGACAAAGGGTGGTATCATCCACACCAGCCAAGCGCCAGGCTCCCCGCCTCAATTTCGCTACCCCCTCAACCTCTGATGCCGACCGTGCCGCGTCCCCAGCTCCTACCGCTTCCACCTCTGATGCCGACCGTGCCGCGTCCCCAGCTCCTACCGCTTCCACCTCTGATGGCGACCGTGCCACGTCCCCAGCTCCTACCGCTTCCACCTCTGCTGCTCCTGCCGCCCCTCTTTCTCCTGCTGCCACTGGTGGAGAAATAAAACGGCGCCGCCAGCGTGAAATTCCTTCCGTGGTCACATTCGACATCAGCACGATTGCCAGTGGGAGTATGTTTAGGTGGAGTTGTCGGCCACAGTTCCCAGCTAACATTAGGACACCCACCAGGAACATAGTGAGTGCCTTTACCCCTGGCCCAACTCCAGGGGAGGCAAGGGATGCAGCGTCACCTGAGGAGGCATTCAGATTGTTCTTCAATGATGACATCGTCCAACTCATTGTGACTTGGACTAACAAGAAAATTGATGCAGTTGCCTCCAGGTATGCAAGAAAAGCAGCAACTTACTCTCACACTGAGCCATCAGAAATCAGAGCACTGCTGGGTGTACTAGTCATCAGTGGCCAGAAGAATGATGGGCACATCTCCACCAGTGAAATGTGGAGCTTGGATACAGGATGTTCTCTATACCGAGTGGCTATGTCCGAGGGGCGGTTCAGGTTCCTCATCCAGTGTCTAAGATTCGACGACCTAGACACACGGCAGGCTCGGCGGAAGGATGATAAGTTCTCGGCCATGAGGGAGATATGGGACATCTTTATTGAGAACTGCGGCCGACTTTACGTCCCCCATGAAAACCTCACAGTTGACGAGCAGTTACTGGGTTTCAGAGGTCGGTGCCCATTCAGAATGTATATACCTAACAAGCCGGCCAAGTATGGCATCAAGCTTGTCCTCATCAATGACAGCAAGACCAAGTACTTACTCGGTGGCATCCCCTACCTGGGAAAGCAGGGGACTCAACCAAGGGGTGACCTTCAGCTCGGCCATTACTATACCCTAGAGCTGACAAGGCCCTACCATGAGACGAACCGGAACGTGACAACTAATAACTGGTTTACCTCTGTTCCCCTGGTAGCTGACCTTCTAAATAACTGTGGCATGACCCTTGTTGGCACAGTACGCGCCAACAAGAAGGAGATACCGAAGGAGATGAAAGACAAACAGCCACGACAGCATGGATCAAGTGCCTTCCTGTTCACCAAGGAAATGACCTTGGTGTCATATATTTCTAACACCTCAAGTAACAAGAAGAAACTGGTGCTGCTGCTGTCATCTCAGCACACTCAGCCCAGCATTGGCACCAGTGGAAAGCCAGAGATTATCGAGTTCTATAACTCCACTAAAGGTGGGACCGATACCATCGACCAGATGTGTTCGGTGAACTCCTGTTCCCGCAAGACAAGACGTTGGCCACTCTGCATCCTGTACGGCCTGCTGAATGCTGCCAATGTCAACTCCTACATCATACACAGGGAGAATGTGGCGAAAGAAGGCGGCAGAGCCATTTGCACGCACGAAGTTCATGCTGCAAGTGGGGAAGGCACTAATCACTCCCTGGGCACAGTCACGGCTGCGTTTACCCCTGCCCCGCTCCTTGCAATTCTTGATCACCACTGTGTGTGACATACCATCACTGGGCAGTGCTGCAGGCTCGCCAGGGACATCATTCTCAGACAGCAGGGGTGCTTTGGTGCGCTGTCATGAGTGCCCAGGGAGGTCTAACAGAAAGACCCGGCACAGGTGCAACAGGTGCGCCAAGCCAAAGTGCCCTCGCCACCTGTACCCTGTCTGTGGTGACTGTATGTAACTGGTGAGTGTATATGACTGTACAGTATGTGTTTCAGTGATGCTTTGTGTCATTTCAAGCATAGTTTGCCATAGTAAAAGTGTGGGAAGAATAAATAACAAAAATAATTATTATTTGCCTACTGAAAAAATAACCCTTTTCCGTGTGTCTCCCATACAGTTTGTAGCTCAGGTAGAGGGATGGGACTCAGCCATGGTATGCTCCCATCACCCAAGACTGTACACACCGCAGGAGAAGCCAGTCGGGCCTGTATTTTTTTGTTTTGCCTAATTAATTAATATGGTTTAAAAAACAAAAAAAATCACTTTTTAGTTACGTTTTTTAAATTTAAAAATCATTCATACTTTAAACTACAATTTACATTTAAAATAGGCTTAATGAAAGAAGAAAAGCTCTATTTTCATTGTGTATTTTCAAAATAAAATAATTTTGTACATAAGTATTTTTTTTTCCCTTTTTAATTTCCGGGAGAAATTCTCCCGGGGTTTCCTTTTACGTTACTGAAATCCAGGGTTCCCATTCTAGGGTTAACCCACTGAACCCCAGCTATTTAATATATGTACACCCCAGTACCATGGGTTGTAAAAAAAAAGTGTTTTTCCAGAAAACACCAGGAATGGGTTAGAAATGCAGGAAAACCCACAACAAACCGATCCCCTAGGTCATTAAGGGGTCCTACGGTGCGCTCGAAAGTCGGAATTAACATGGGAAAATGGGTAGGCAAAAACAGGCAAAAACAGGATTTTGCACGCTCACGCGCACGCGGTTGGACTTTGAGAGACCATCGGCATTGTTGTGTGGGATACTTACACAGTTCCCATACAAATCTGAGCCCTCTAGGTACCATAGGACTGGAGTAATCTGAGCCCTCTAGGTGCCATAGGACTGGAGTAATCTGAGCCCTCTAGGTGCCATAGGACTGGAGTAATCTGAGCCCTCTAGGTGCCATAGGACTGGAGTAATCTGAGCCCTCTAGGTACCATAGGACTGGAGTAATCTGAGCCCTCTAGGTGCCATAGGACTGGAGTAATCTGAGCCCTCTAGGTGCCATAGGACTGGAGTAATCTGAGCCCTCTAGGTGCCATAGGACTGGAGTAATCTGAGCCCTCTAGGTGCCATAGGACTGGAGTAATCTGAGCCCTCTAGGTGCCATAGGACTGGAGTAATCTGAGCCCTCTAGGTACCATAGGACTGGAGTAATCTGAGCCCTCTAGGTGCCATAGGACTGGAGTAATCTGAGCCCTCTAGGTGCCATAGGACTGGAGTAATCTGAGCCCTCTAGGTGCCATAGGACTGGAGTAATTAACCAGGACGCACCTTATGCGTCCCTGGGGTTTAGCGTTACATACATTGCGGACGCATGGTTTGCGTCGCTGGGGTTCAGTGGGTTAAGTTGTTTTCCTTGTAACCTGTCGAATAAATTTGCTTATAATAGTTGTCTTTAATTATAATGTTTATGAAGAGTTCAATATAACCCTTTCAAGATACGATGACGCATTCCTGTTCTGTATTCTGGCTAATATTAGACAATTTTATTCAGCTTAGAATGGGTATAGGGAAGTCAGAGGGTTCATTGTCATTACCCATATAATACCCACAGATCCTTCCTACTAAACTGAATAAACTCCTCCAGTGATAGCCAGAACACACTGTCAAACTGCGTCACAACATTCAAAGGGTGTAGGGGGAAGGGTACATTTGTTGGTAGTATATGTATTTATATATTTATGTATTTATTTTCCTCGCTAGACCTTCATCAATATTAACCAAACACTCCCAAGATCCCCCCCTCCCCCCTCGATATTAATTTGTAAATTTTCGGTAGAAAAATTTCCCAGTCGACGGCCTATTTCTCCTAAATTAACAGGCTCGCTATCGCTTGTCTGGAAACAAAAATGACACCTAAAGGGCACGATAGGTCCTAATATTGACAACAGAATAGGGTGGAACTTCTTAAAATCGTCAAACTAATGGAACGAACATCTGAAAATCTCGAACAAATGGATCGAAGCATGAGGGAACAGAGGACCAGAACAAATAAACAAACAAATATTCCCCCCTTAATCAATTCCCAGGACTGAATGGCAACTATGGCACCAAACTTTAACCCCTGCAATGCCGGTAACGTCCTTGTTATCACAGTCTGCCAATTATTAGACCATTCTATTCAGCTTAGTAAGGATATTTGGTAGCTAAAATGATTACATAGCCTCTTCACCGCTAGCGGTCCTTCCTAAGCTGAATACAATCTTCTAATCCATCCGTCCATCCATATACTCTGGCCCAATCCCCACGTCTCCTATTTTTATTTTTATTATTTCTGGGGGTGGCCGACTCAAGACAGAGCCAGAATAGGGACAACACAACGTAAAACAATGAACACACAATAACAAAATACAAATTCACACACATCTAGGTCATCTTCTAATAGCTGGCAGAACACAAGGAAAACGACGTCAGCGGTACAAAAGGGTTAACTCTGTATATTTGATAACAAGGACTACATTAAGGGGTTTACATGCAGGGGAGGTTTGGTTATTTTCTGGACAATCTTAAAATTTCACCCCTTTGGCCCCCTTTCAAGATAAATTTATCGACACCTAAATGGCACGAAAGGTCTTAAAATTGACAGAATGGGGCGGCAATTCTTAAAATCAACGAACTAATGGGGCAAACGTCTTAAAATCTCAAAAGCAATGGGGCGAGACATGACGGAGAAAGGGGTCAAGAAAAAAATCCCTCAAGTGGAAATCTCCCCTTCAGCTTCATGGCGGTCTTGGAAGGAAACATAAGAGAATAATAAATAATAAATATATGATCAAACAAATACAAATCTCCCCTTAACCCCTTCAGCACGATGACGGCGCGTTATCTTATATTGTGGCTAAAGTCAGACGACTTTTACCAGAGGGATTATTGAGATCGCATGTACCCCTCTGAGTCCTAGATCGCATGTACCCCTCTGAGTCCTAGATCGCATGTACCCCTCTGAGTCCTAGATCGCATGTACCCCTCTGAGTCCTAGATCGCATGTACCCCTCTGAGTCCTAGATCGCATGTACCCCTCTGAGTCCTAGATCGCATGTACCCCTCTGAGTCCTAGATCGCATGTACCCCTCTGAGTCCTAGATCGCATGTACCCCTCTGAGTCCTAGATCGCATGTACCCCTCTGAGTCCTAGATCGCATGTACCCCTCTGAGTCCTAGATCGCATGTACCCCTCTGAGTCCTAGATCGCATGTACCCCTCTGAGTCCTAGATCGCATGTACCCCTCTGAGTCCTAGATCGCATGTACCCCTCTGAGTCCTAGATCGCATGTACCCCTCTGAGTCCTAGATCGCATGTACCCCTCTGAGTCCTAGATCGCATGTACCCCTCTGAGTCCTAGATCGCATGTACCCCTCTGAGTCCTAGATCGCATGTACCCCTCTGAGTCCTAGATCGCATGTACCCCTCTGAGTCCTAGATCGCATGTACCCCTCTGAGTCCTAGATCGCATGTACCCCTCTGAGTCCTAGATCGCATGTACCCCTCTGAGTCCTAGATCGCATGTACCCCTCTGAGTCCTAGATCGCATGTACCCCTCTGAGTCCTAGATCGCATGTACCCCTCTGAGTCTAGATCGCATGTACCCCTCTGAGTCCTAGATCGCATGTACCCCTCTGAGTCCTAGATCGCATGTACCCCTCTGAGTCCTAG